>CM017191.1:27757204-27937204 GCA_004837865.1 Musa balbisiana
TTGTAAGACCAGTCTTTCACCAAATGCCAACATGATTGGGGTCCATCACTGCATGATGCATCAGATGCTGATCAAGTTTAATGTCATCAATCTTTTGTTTACCCTGAAAGCAAGCAGAACTGCTGGCAACTTGTCCTGAAATAAAGGGAGGGATGTTCCTCAGGAGACGAGCTTCTTTTTCGGGGGAGGAAACAGTAGCGATGTCTTTTTCTTCATCAAAGATACAAAAAAGGAGAGAAAAATTGACCCTTGTCTTTGTGATCAAAAGTTAGATCAGCTTTGAGGAGCAGTGTTTGCTATAGTAAAAGTAGTTCCATTTATGATAAGGTGTGAAAAGATAGATAAGCTTTGTCAGTTTAAGCCAACAAAATGAAGTGAGATTTCATGGTTTATTATTTTGAGTTGGGTGTCATTTTTTAGCTTGTCTTTTTCTTTTTGCTTTTCTCTCACAAAAACAAAAAAAAAGCAAAAGAAGTCTCTTTTCTGAGATTAATTTTTTGTCATCCATAATAATTGATCTCAATTATTACAATTGGTGTCATCACTGTTCCACAGGATAAACATTATTGCATTCTCAATCTCTTGAAACTATCTGCTGAAACAATTGTATTGTATTGTTGTTGTTGCATTGGTTTGAAAACATGAAACTACCCATTAATCAGCTTGAGATATTGTCAGACCACAGATGGTAAATCTGGTAAAAACAGCTTACTAAATCCTTCATATATATATATATATTATCAGATAAAAAATGAAAACTAAATGTTGAAGGATTTCTTAATTTAGAATAAAGAATAAGTTAGAATTTTCTTTCTGCTTAGTGGACACCAAAGCAGTACATTGTTTGCATGAAGAAGTTGGCCACTATGGCAACACAACACTATGGAAGTTTTGCAGAATCCATCAAACATGATAATAATATTCTTCAACTTGTACTCTGAGAAGTAGAACAGATGGAGAATGAGATGATAACCAGTGGTCACAAAGCAACAGCAGTTCCACCGAAGCAATTGCTCCGCCCTGCTTCCTTTACAGAAGACAAAAGTGACAGACACATGTAATCTTGCAACAGTAAAAAGAATTGATTTGTGTGGTGACAGTGATCATGCAGTAGAAAACAATGAAGAACAGCTTTTCTGATCTTTGCTCGTGGAACAGAACTAAGTATTAGATTAATGACGAAGTAAAATTGTTGCAGCAGATAAGGTCATGGGGACATCTATCTACCTGCTGCCGGCCAATTCCTTTTGGTAAAGGAAAAGGAATAGATTTGCTTGCTTAGATTAATTTTTCTCTCCCTCTAATCATAAATTAATTTCTTTCATTGCAGCAGATAGTTTCTCTTCCATCCAAATCCAATATCCTTTTCACTCACTCAATTTACTACTTTTCCTTGGAATTCTCCTTGATTTATGATATTATAATTGCAATGTGAAGATTAAGAGTGAGAAAGAAAGGAAAAGGAAGAGCGAGGACTGATGCCAAGTCTTTCCAAGCACAGAAGAAGTACTGTGATTCTCATTCAAGAACATGGCAAGATTATAAGAAGCTAATCCTAAAAGACTAAAAAGGATTACTGACACGAGAAAAAGAACAGTTCCAAAAAGGAAATGTTTCCAAGACAACAGTGATGCGATGGATTACGGGAGGACTGGGGCGGCATCAGCGGCGGAGCTTGTTGTTGTGTGCGGCGGCGGCGATCCGCGTCCGGACAAGCTCGAATTTGGCGGCGGGGCAGGGGATGGTGATGCCGCCGGGGTGGTGGAACCCGAACTCCTCCTCCGACTCCCGCAGCAGCTCCCCGAACAAGGGGTGGTTGAAGTAGAACACCGGCACCATGTATCTGCGTGGTGGACCACCCTCCTTCTCCCCGCCGACGTACACCGCCAGGTGCCCCTTCGGCGGCGGCGTCCAACCCCGCCCGCCCTCCCTCTCCAGCAACGACACTCCCGCCCCGAACATCACCTCGTCAGCGGAGCCCCGGGCACAAACCATGCGCCGCGATCCTGCTCCTCCTCCTCCTGCGCTCGGGCCGCGGCGTAGGCGGCTGGCGAGATGGCGGCCCCAGTGGACGAGCTTTGTCGTCATCGTCGTCGAAGGCCCGGAAAGGAGGGATTTTGAGATGGAGTCGGTGGTGGAGTCGAGGCGGAGGTAGCTCCTGGGGACGCGACGGCTCCGGCGGTGGAGGACCCATCTCCAAACTCTCACGAGCCGCCGCCCCAACTTGAATCCTCTATACCTCTTCATAACTAAGTTACAAGGAGAAGAAGAAGGAGGAGGAGGAGGAAGAAGACGACGTAGTGTTACTTAGCAGCTTCAAAGAAACCAGAGGTGTTGGTCATCCCTTCCTTGTCTCTGCTTCTTACTTTTGTTGTGGAACTAATCAGCACGAACTCTCTTCTTCTATCGGTGAAAGAAAGAGAGAGAGAGGGGCTTTGTTGTGTAGAAAGAGTATAGTAGAAGAGAGAAAGGTGAGAGGAGGAAGAAAAGGAGGAGGAGGTCGGGTTGCTGAGGCTCAAATAAATGTACAGTAAAGACCAGAGAAAGTATAAGTAGAGCAAAGGAAGGTCAATCAACAGTGAGCCTTTGCATCACGTCGTTTGTTTTTGAGTCCCAATTCCCAAGTCTCAAACGAAGAAGAGACGTAAGAACTGCAAGTGATGTATTCTCTTCTTCTCTTTTATGATTGATTCAAATCTTCCTTAATTGGCATGCCCATATGGTAATTACACTTGCACGGATAATTCTTGCCAACAGAGTAAACTGCCGAGCCTAATAATACTCTTCGTATGCAGGCGAGAGAGAGAGAGATGTTGGCTAGTATGGGATGGAACAGTTAAAGCAAGACCAGAATTAAGGGAATAGAAGCATTGACCAGAGGCTGGCTCTCTTTCCTCGTAGCATCTAAATGCTCCCCATCTCCACTTTTGTGCGGAGAAGAAGAGTCTGCAGGTGCCGAAGCATCCCATCATCTCTCTTTGCCATCACTGCAACCGATCATAGTACTCAATTACTCAACAGTCAAAGTGTGTGTTATGATAGCTTCTTCCTTTTAAAACAACAACAACAATAATAATGATAATAATAATAATAATAATAATAATAATAACCCTCACTAGACGAAACCAATTAAATCGCTTTGATGTTAAGCCGAACCACTTATCAGTATTTTTGGTTTAGTATTTTTTTAATTACTGAACTAAAAAAAATATTGTAAATAAATATTTAATTAATTTAAATTTTCATAAAATATTAATTATTAACCTTATGCATTAATTTTCATAAAATATAAATGAATTTTAAAAATATTTCAAAATAAAGGATGATAAATCCTTTTTTTCTTTTACGTGACCTTAAATTTAAGCTGATAAATGCTTATTTTATTCATTAAAGAATGATAATATAAAACGCGCATTTGTGATGGTTTTTTTTTGTCATTTAGTTAAAACATTATAACTCTGGTAAAAGATATTGTAACTCAGTTTCAATTAATTAAAATTTATACTAATGATAAATATCGACCGTAGAGTTATTATAAAATCATTAATATGAAATTTTGAATTATTTTGGATGAGAATTATGATAAAAGATTTAATTTTCTTGAATTTAGGTCTAAATATTTTTCATTAAAAAAAATCTTGTACTATTTATAATAATTTATTATGAAAGAATGATAGAAAATTTGGTTCATTATAAGTGCATCATAGTTCTATTAAAAAACATTATAAACAAAAAAAAATTATGACTATATTCAAAAATATTGGAACACTGAATCCATTTAATCCAAACATGATTTTTAGTGTAAGATCATTTTAAAAAGATGTTTTGATCTTTTTATAGAAAGCAATAAGTTTTTCTGATCTTTCTTAGGAAATCTCTCATGTAGTATTATATATCTAAAGCAGGAAGGACGGAAGCCAGCCTTACTCCGAGGAGAAGATCTCTGCATGCGGTGGATCTAAATCTTGCCAATTCAAATTCTGTGTATATAATATAAGATACATCAGACGAAGGAGGAGTAGAACGAACATGACACAGAGAAGACACACAAACATCATTGCCTTCGCCGGCACTCGGCATGATTCATCTCGTCCAACACGAGACACGAGGCAAGTGTTGGTGAAGCAGGTGGCCGGAATGCATGCGTGTCCCTCTCTTTACTCCTAATGCTGTCCCCCAGCTTGCAACCTAACGAGACACTGCGCAACCAAGAAGATCGAGATTGCTATGTGGGCATGGCAACCAGAACCTCGAGTTATTCTAAAACACTTAATTAATGCTTGGAGAAAAGACTCAGATTCCAAGATATGATGATTGTTTGGATGATGAAGACAAGATTTGGGGGCGTAAAACAGCTACGCCATCTCAATCCGACATGAAATCTAGTCAAAGTCGGGGGGAGCCTCCATTGGTCTCGGTGTTGAGCACGAGAAGGACACGCCGTGCGTTGCCGTACGGTGGCAAATGCGAGAGTAAATTAATGGTTTATGGATCGATAATGGATCCGATCCGACTTGTGGAGACGGGAACACGTTGAGTCATAATGAGATTGGGTGAATGCGTGATGAAAAGATTGTAAACGTTGGGGTCGTCTGCCAATACGAATAGATTCGGGTGGCTTCCGACTCAGCACTGTTGGATTTTGCTGCCTTGACCTAATTGTCCCCATGTTTATTTATGATGACATAGATGAAAGGGAAACAGAGAAACTAAAGACAAAAACACTTGGATTAGGAGTGCAAATATTTAACACTCTCGTTGATTATTTAAGGTACTGAAGAAATTAAAGATGGTGCAAACCATAGTTTTAAACATCAATTGGATACATTCAATAATATCAAACATCAATTGGATACATTCAATAATAGATTGCTGAAACAAATATCGAAACCATATTTAAAATCTTGATGCTAATCTCAGAACAGAAGTCAACTGCATAAGGGAAGAAAAGATATGTTGTAAGTCCACATCTTTCTGATCTAATCCGACATCAATCTCAGTAAATATCACAGCATAAGTCTCAAATGAATGGCAGATAAAAGCCAAGAAACACATCAACATGACAAAGCATGAGATGGAATGCATGGACAAAACATGGGGGCAACAGAGAACGATAACATCGACATCACCGAGATGAGTATGTTCCACAGACGCAATTATGTACTTAAAGTTCCAGTGGATAAAGGCAGATCGACGGCTTGAAGCAGTCTACAATAGCAAGAAAACCATCCACAATTCTACAGTAACATGCATGTATGAATACATTAAGATGTGTATTAGATACACAGGGTGGAGGGCCCTTGCCTCAAAGTACTGTAGTAAGAAATTTCTTGTACCCTCTCCAATGGTCCCAGGTAACATAGATAAAATAAGCACTTGTGATGTGTAGAACAGCTTATATAGGAACCTTTTCCGCCCAGTCCAAATAACAATGCAGTGCCTTTGAAGCTACCTAACGATCCCACTATTTGTCCCTTTTGAGAAGCATTGCGACTGACTACCAGGAAAAGGCCAAAACGGTTTGTCTCTAGTCGAGGCATAGGCAAACATTAACCCCGATTAAAATGACAACATTCACAAATGGGGCATATGAGACCGATGCCGGTGCAAGACACATCATCGTCCAAGATGCCGGAACCTGCAAGTTGCCACAAGCGTTTGAGATGTATATCTACACTCATATAAAAGAGAAAAGGCCTGAGAACCTGCGAATACCTAACATTTACATGTAAGCAAAGGCAATCATCTCCACCACATCCAAATTCCCAAATATACGTGCAAGCAATTGTTGAATAAAAGAATATAGAGAAGCTTCCTGATTCGGTCTCCTTTTTATTGCTGAACTCCCACTTAATAAGTGCACCTGCAGGCAGCAAGTAATTGTGACTTCAGATGGTAAACTGTAACTCTAAATCAATCATTATGGGACAGTCCAATATACAATATCTTTCCATGGGGTTCATTGATGCTATAACCAGTGAGGTTTTTAAAATATGCATATCATGACTTTGCAATAAACTGCTACCATAGTAACCTAGCAAAGTTTTAAGAACTAATTACTCCGTCAGTAAGAAAAAGGTTGTAGTACATGGACCCTATTTCTTTGATACACATGCCTAAAGTTATCATAGCATAGAATTCTGAGGCCAAATCACAAATATTGGTTTGTAAAGGCCATAATAGATATAGAAAGAACAAACACCTCTATTAGGTATAATCCACCGGAAAGAGGACAATGAAACACCCTAAATAGATACAAGAATTAATAGCTGACAAGCAAAAATAGCACACCAGGGAGCAATATTCTGTACCGTATGTATATTAATCCCAATAATCCAACACATGAACAATTATATGACAGCTATACCACAAAGATGTAGTGCTCACCAGCCAAAAATGGATATTTATTTAACCACTGGGAGTTAGCCACAGTGTTCTTTCACCACTGCTTCTCATGTCTAGCATATCACTGTTCAACTTCTATTGAGCACCACATGAAACACGCTTCATCATGTAGAGGGTGACTGACAGCAACATAATTCACTCCCTTGTCTTTTGGACGTGGTCCTCATGCATTTGAGTAGTTCGTCAAATAGAACTTGATCAAACAATAACCTAATGGACGCCAAAAGAATTGTTATAGTAGTTGGCAATCATCAAGCAGATGACCTAGAAATTGCTGAAGTGCATGGATGAACCTGAAATGTTGAATTAAGTTGCAGGTTAACTGTCATTTATATGGACTATACACTTATTTCCTGTCCAGACTTGCTAATGTTCATTCTGTTGGTGGCTGTTTCTCTACCACACAAAATGTTCCAGCATACAAACCTGAAATAATTATCGTGCAACTTGAATTCTTTCATTTGAAGAGCAGCATCCAGGTTCTTCTTGTCCTTTCATTAGCACAAGCCTGGAACTTACGGCCGTGCAGCTTGACAATTTAATTGTCAGCTTATGTAATTGTCCTGCAAAAGAGAAAAAAAACCATACACACTTATTGGAATTGGTTAGAGATTTTATGGACATGACATGCTCTCAAAAATACAGGAATTCTCATTCATGATCATGACTGATCATGCATGTTCGACAAAAATTCCTAGCAGAAAGATGCATTACCAACACTTAAATAAAATGGATACGATAAGCAGTTATCCTAATTAATCCATGAAGCATTTACTAATTAGATATCAGATACCTTGAAAGAGTATCCCATATGCATCATAACCAACATGTGTCTAATACAGAGTGCAAGTTTCCATGCATCAAAGAATTTCATTACCTTAAATAGAAGGTTAATGAAGGACGAAAATCAATTAAGCATTCAAAAATTTCAGGCACGATTCCAATAACTTTTGATGCTTAATGGCACTCACTCCGTCGAGAGTTCTCATGGATTAACATGTTTCCTTCAATCTCAAATGCCATGTCAAATAGTCCATGCCCGAAACACATTTCAACCAAATGCATCTTTGTTTCCTGATCCGGACTTTTTCCTCTTTTCAGCATCATATTAAAAAATCTATGAGCCTCAAACAAATTACTTTCAGAGAGAAATCAGACCAACTTATAAAAATTACTAGGCCGTGGCACATAACCATTAGAAAGCATCTCCTCAAGCAGCTTGATGGCAAGGTCAGTGGAAGAACTAAGAAACAGAGATTCAGCTAGTGTATCATATGCAGTCTTGCTTGGGCAAAAGCCTCTTTTCTGCATCATTTTAACAAGCGACAGAGCCTCATCAACTCTTCCAGCCTTGCAAAAACCCTTAATTAATGTGTCATAGGCGATTTTATCAGGAACATGTGTATCTCCATTCATGTGGTTGAATAACTGAACAGCACGGTCAATCTCACCTACTCTGATGTGGGCATTCATTAAAATTGTAAAGGTCACCTGGTTGGGAATGATGCCAACTTTCTGCATTAGTGTAACCAAATCATAAGCATCTTGAATCATGTTAGCTCGACATAATCCATTGAGCATTCCATTATAAACATGAAGATCTGGCATCATCCCATTGTCCGCTAGATCTTGCATTATATTTAATGCAAGCTCAATCGTTTGTGCAGTTGATCTGCAATAATCCCTGTGTTCTATCTTTTCTAGGCACACAGTTTTCTGTGGCAGCAACCTGAAAAGCATGCATCTTGCTTCTTCCAGTTTCCAAGACAATGAAGGAGGCATTCTATTTCGACGCAAGACATTTCTGCAAAGCCCACTAACTAATGATCCATAGGTAATCAGATCAGGTTCAATCTGGTTTCTCATCATCAAGTCGACTAGATCCAGGGCTAAGGATACGTCCCCTTTCTTGAAGAACTGACTAAATAGCATTGTATAGAGAACTGTATCTGGAAGAAACCCATCCATCAACATCTTATCCAGATAATGGCAGGCTTTTCTAAACATGTTTCTTTTTATTAGTCCGTTTATAAGTGCACTATAGGCATGGGAGCTAGGCTGGAAACCCTGATCTATCATCTCATCAAAAAGGCGACAAGCATCAAGAGGCCTGCCAATTTTAGAGTAACCATTTAGAAGAGTAGTATAGGCGGCTTCATCAGGCATGACCCCTCCTCCTATCATTCTGTCAAACACTAGCTCAGCTGCCCTTGGCCTTCCCATTCTGCACAGACAACTGATTATCGAGTCATAGACAGCGACATTAGGCTCAACACCTTGATCAATCATCTGATCAAATGATTCAAAAGCTGAGTCTATGTCCCCAAGTTTTCCATATGCATGTATCACAATGGAATAAGTAGCCTCATTCCCTACCACTCCCCTGCTGTGCATTAGGTTCAGGAGTAGTCGAACATCGTCCATCTGGTTCTCTTTGCATAGGCATTTTAGTAGAAAATTGTATGTTGAAATTGAAGGTTCACAGCCAGAACTGACCATTTGGTCCATCAAACAATAAGCAACGCCAAGTTTTCCTTCTGCACACATGGTGCTTATCATTATATTAAGAACCACATCAATAGGAAGCACATTACGCTTCATGATCTCGTCAAGTAGAACTGCTATTTCTTGTACAGACTTTTCATCTGAACTACAAATGGACAGTACTGAGGAATATGAATTATCAACACTACTGTTTGCCTTAGCTATAGCCTGCAGAGTCTTCCAAAGAAATTTAAATCCATAACCTTTCGGAAAATTCTGAATCAGCAAAACAAACATCATAGGATCTGGGACGAGACCACTTTCCAACATCTTATCAAACAACTGCTCAGCTTCTACCAATCTGTTTTCCTTGCAAAGCACTGTTGCCACAACTCTGAAGCATTGGACATCAGGTACTAAACCATGTCTAAAGGTCATATCAAGCAGCTTCAAAGCACAATCCAACTTGTGGTTCCTGCAGTACCAACAGATCATCATACTGTGAGTCACCACATTAGGTTGCAATCCGGTCTCAATCATTTCATTGTACAGCTCCCATGCTGAATCAACACAACCAAGTTTCAGGAAGCAATGTATCAGGGTATTGTAGGCACAGGAATCTGGCTTCAAGAAAGTATTTTCCTTCATTGCCTTGAAAATATCCAGAGCCGGTTCCAACCTTCCTTCCTTACAATATCCACAAATTAAGGACTTATACACACGGGCAGCAGGGTGCAAGCCTGTGCCGATCATTGTATCAAACAGGTAACGTGCCTGACCCAAGTAACCCTTTGAACACAAATTAGGGATTAATAGATTATAACACAATAAATAAGGGTAAACGCCGGCGCCTGCCATTAGCAAGAAGAGGTCCACAGCTTCCAAGAACTTTGCTTCCGTACAGAGCGCGCGCAGCAATGCGTTATACGTCATCTTCGATGGCAAGGTTCGAATTTTTATCATCTGGTCCAGATGGAATTTGGCCTCTACCAACTTCCCCATCCTGCAAAGACATTCTATGATGGCATCCAGCACAGAGGGATCATCGGAGAGTGCACCGCTGGTGGCGTGCGCGAAGAGAGCTTCGGCCTTTAGAAACTGTCCGGAGTAAACGAGGGAGCGTATGAGGCGTCCATGGTCAGGGGAGAGGCCGAGGAACGCCACGAGGTCGACCGCCGTGGTGGCGTCGGAGAGGGGCAACCTCGTCACGATGCGGTCGAGGACGGAACACGCGGCGGAAAGCAAGCCACGGCGGACTAGGCGGAGGAGGAGGGAGAGGCAGAGGGACCCGTGGGCAGCTGGGATGTCCTCGTAGGGAGGCGGCGTGTCGGAGTCGGAGATGGGAAGGGAAGAGGAGACGGAGGCGGCGGCCGAATAGGAGAAGCGAGAAAATATGAGCTTTCGTCTGACAGAGCAGAGGATGCGAGTCTTCGACGCGAACATCTGGTGGCGGCCGCCGCAGGGAGAGAAAGGGAGCACAAAGGGGGACGAGCATCGCGGGAGAGAGAGAGAGAGGAACCGGCAGCGAGCAAGAAGAGTCCGCCGCCACTTCACCTGTTCTACGCGTCCAACCAAATTGGGTTAACATACTTCCCTCTACGAACTCACTTCAGATCCACCGTTCATGCTTAAGTATACCGTAAACGGACGGTAGAGATGTTACAATTGAGGGGACAGGGTTCAAATCGATTCAGACCCAACATTGAATCAGTGGATCTGGATCGAGTATAAGTTACGAATCTAAGCCTACTTGGTTCCTCCAACTTGACTCGGGAAAACCCCAACCGGTTATATGCCAAGCCGGGCCGGCCTCCCCCATCCCAAACCCAAACCAGGAGCACTTTGGTCGAACACCTTCGCTTCAAGGCAAGATGCTGCGCGAGTCCACGGGCAGGTCTCTCCTTCTCCTCCTCCTCCCTCGTCTTCTTCCGCTCCTCACTCGACGAAACCGAAGGAACCTTCATGAAATCCTAAACTTCATGGCTCTTTCTCTCTCAAATCACGTTGGTCGCAAGAAGAAGAAGAAGGGTTCTAAGCCACCTGACCGTGGGTTTATTTCCTATCACCTGTGAGCTCAGCTATAGAGGGTTATCTTTTACCAGTGTGAAGGTGATTCTTGTTCTTGCTATGTTCTACACCAGTACATTTACAGAGGATTCATTCATCGAAAGACAATGTGATGCGCATGATATGCGTTTGTCACCTTATACCGATTATAGGCGTATCGATGATCATTACATCATGTAGATTATTGTAATACCTTGGAGAACTTCTCTGAGATGATCAATTACCATATATGGGCAAAGCTTTCAACTTTTCTGAGATAGTCAATGACCATATCTGAGCAAAGCTTTCTCTTAGTGTGTTGGAGGTCATACTTGTTCTCTCTATGTTCGACACCAGTACATTTGAAAAGGTCCTTATATTAGAATTCATTCATCTGAAGACATTGTGATGCACTAGAAATATGGTTTTGATCTTATATCCAATATAGGCATAACGATGATCATTGCATCATGTAGATTCTAGTAGCTTGGAAAACTTTTTCTGAGATAGTCAATGACCATTTCTGACCAAAACTTTCTCTCTCTGTGTGTGTGTGTGTGTGTGCATGCATTTGAACTCATTTATCAAAGAGCATACTATTTATTACTGCTGGATCTCTCATCATCATGGTATAATCCTACAATCATGACTTGGAGAAAGAGTCTTATATGATTCTGACTCATTTTTTGAGACATCATATTATAAATGCTCAAGTTTACTCTATCACAGCAAAACCCATCTCATGATAGGAAAAATTCATATATGATGTTAATGCATATTAATATCTGAGGTAGAGATACAAAACTAGATGGGAGAAATCTTGGTTGACATCTTGATTATAAAAAATATGTTGAGAGTCTTGAAGAGGTGTAGACAACATATGTTGCATGCATATTAATGAACCGAGACACCAGATGGAAATGTCATGATTCGTAGATATTTTTGGTTGTCATTGGACCAATAAACTCGTTCAAGAATAGATTGCATTACAAGTCTCTCTGTCAATTGATTTTCAAGAAAGATACTCCCAGTTACGGATAACTTTTTTCTTTCTGCAGTCACCACTCTAATATGACTGCAGTAAGCCTCTTTTTCAATTTATCAAGCTGCAGTCACCACTCATACTAACTGCATCCGTGGGAGAGTGAGCCTTAACAATATGGTGAAGTTGCTCTTTTGCAGCATAGGTGATTGAGTTCGAACCCCAGAAACAACCTTTAGATTTATGGAGGGAAGACTAAGCTCCTCAAACTCCACCTTGGTGGCAGCCTCATGCACTGAGTTGTCCTACATTTATATTATCCTGAGTGTCAAAGAATATTCCACTAATCTGATGATATTTTGAATGAGGAGATTGCTCTCACTATAGGGATCAGCCAATGATTTGTTTGCAAACATTAGCTGCCAGGATTTGGGTTAACAAAATGTTGTTTCTCTTTCTCCAGAGAGGCTGAGACACAGCAGGCTTTACTTGGTATTTGCATACAAGTACCTCAAATGGTATATTTATATAAGTACTCTATTTTCTATACTTAATAAAGAATCATGAAATTGCTAACTTGACACTCCTTGCTAGGATATTCAAGATTCTCGATGATGTTATTATCGGGCCAACAAACCCAGCTCGACAAACAAAATTTAAGATTGTCTGGTAAGTAATTGGACGCAGTCCAATTTTCATTTCTTGGTTTCAGTTAACTTTATGCCTTTTCTAGAATTGGTGTTTCAGATTTGGTTGTACATAGTGTTGTGTTGTTAAGAGTCGAAGACCATGATCAATTGAACCCATACCAAGGAGCAAGCACTTGAAGATAGAAAATCCTTAACCTTTTCCATTTGAGTGGAAGCTCCAAATTCCATTTCCTAAATTCTCAGTGTTCCAACTTGTTCCTCGTATTCCATTTAAATGGAGCATTTTCTATGTTGTTCTCAAGAAAATAATGTTGTTGTGCAGATCTCAAATATCTAGAAGAAGACACTGAAGACAGCTACCCTAGACTGCTTTTAAGGTGAGGCCATGGTGTAGCTGTTGCTAGAATTATCGGCATGGTCCTAAGAATTTGTTGTGCCATGAAGAAAACAGAGCAGTGATATGGGTCCCCAGGACCATACCAGTGATGTAAAGTTCATCGTCTCGTGCCCCATCTCACATGTTGATTCATTTGCTGCAGCATTCAAGTTGTTGGGGTGTTCTTGAGGACCCAAAACATGACACAGCCATTTAGTCTTGACATATCTGTTACATTTCTGATGGGGCATACAAAAACTTGGACATAGTTCAACCACAGATGCCAGTGTCTCCCATCTCCTCAACATCTCACGGAAGTGCTTCTCCTCCACAGCAGATGGACATTGACCTAATTTGTCGGCACAACAAAAGCAGAGCGGGAAGTAATTGCTTTCAACTTTAAGAGAAAAGTTCTCTGTTAACTCTCCCGAATTCATGAACATGATTGTAAAGTTGCTTCTTTGCAGTCTGATGACCGACGAATATCAAACCTCGTATATTAATCTTCCTTGTATCATGTATTGATCACTAAAAATATATGCCAGGTTCTAATCCTGTTGAAGAAACTAAAATGCCAGTGTTTGATGCTTATCCACATTTTGGGTACTGTGTATAAAATGCATTAATATTAGTGTCTTTGCACCCCCTGCCTGATCTCAAACATCCACCCCAACACATGCAGTATATGAAATTATATGGACATCTAATCCTTGCTATTGTCTCCATTTGCCGTGCGACTGCTATGTGAGCTGGCCATGACTGTGAGAGCTTAGCAACCAATTCATCATAGATTCTTGGAATGCAATATTCCCTCCCCTACCTGTCAGCGTAGCTGATCAGAACATCACAACCCAATTGTACACAGCTGATGCCCTGACATATGTGGCTACAAAGATTTTGCATTTGATATATTATCATGCAAGCATTGGATTTAGTACATCATAATTTAATTTGACTTACAATTCAACAACGAAATTAATGAGTTCAACGTCTGTAAATGTTCTGACGGTATTGACTCTTTCGACGTCGCAGGAGTCGGCTCCGCGTCATCTCCGACTCAAAGCCCAGACGATGGTGGTAGCGGCGTCACCGCCACGTCGAGCCCCACCGAAAACACAAACCATCGGCGGTTGGCGCGTGGGCCCGGCGGGCCCCCTCCCGTCGTCGTCGTGACTCCGTCCGCGACAAGCCGCTCTCGTGGATCCGAGGCGGATTCGCTGCCATTTCCTGTCGCTGAGAGCTGAGAGCTGAGAGATGCAAACTGTCCTAGGCAACGCAAAGCACAGATAAGAAAGAAAATGACCTGCACGCAACGTTGCTCTCTCATTTAGAACGGAGAAAAGATGCTGCAGACACAGGCAACGGAAAAGCGCCACCGCTACGGGATCTAGGAAATATATGAGCAGGGGATGCCGGCGAATGCTTAGACTTCCAGCGTGGTGAATGGCGGAGCGTCCGAATCCAGCACTCTTGCGAACCATAAACGAAGCCTCACAGGCAAAGAATTCGATGGCATGCGCCGACATATCAATCAAAGACCACCACGATCATTAAATATTGATGAGAAGAAGTCTTAAGCAGGACTTCCACGTTCGCGCCCTCCATGAAAGTTCTACTGCAGCAGAACAACAAATGCTTTGGACCCAGCTTTTGAGACATTAGCATCATTGACCAATCGAAGCCGCAGAAAAAGGTCAGTAACTTTTGGCAATTGGCCCCAGAGAGCACTCTTTCTTTTGGTGGCGGTTTGTATTGTTTGGTAGTTTAATGTCCCTGTCCTCTCCTCCATGGAACAGTGATGAAGAAGACAGAGCAGCAGCAGCTTTTGACCGCGGAGCATCCAACCGCAGCCAGTTCGACGGCGAGCCCCGGCGGGATCTGTCTTCCCACGTGACCCGTTGGGTCACACGGGTGGGCGAAACGGTCAAAGAAGGGACGCGCGCATAAGACAGGTACAGAGGGCTAAGGCCCAAGTAACTTACCCATCAAGTTGATTGGATCGCCAACCGGTATCTTTGTGGGTTCGTAAATAATTGAAGGGGAGGGCAGCTAAGGCGAAAGCGAGCGCGGGGCCCAGCTCCAGCCCGACGACACGTGGCCACGTCGAGACGCGTACGGCGTGCCTCCACGCGGCCGTCAGCGTACACGGGCGGTCGCGAGAGTCGCGGAGGCCTCTCAGCGGACATCGACCGCCAACAACACCCACTTCGGTACCCAGATCTCAGAACCACCAAAACCATGGCAGGGATCAGCCGTCTTTGCCCACGCAGGACTCACGGATCGCCGCTCGCTTTCTGGGATGGGACCCATCACCAAGTAGCGAACATGGCGAACCAACGTGAGCAAGAAAGCTGAACCGTGAATCACGGTTGACAGCGTGGCAACAGGAAGCATTGATGCCAATGTGGGTCTCTTTTCAGCTACGTTCACCGGGAAGAGCGTGATTTTGCTACCAATACGGGGCGTTAAACATCGTAGATTTCTCGCTACTATTTAATGTCAGCCTTTCATGTATAATTAATTAGGAAATCGTAATAAATAAGAACATTAATAACAATATTTTTCGCAACCGTAAGTTACCTCGAAGAGCACGCTTCTCCCTCCCTCTTTGTCGCAACGAGGAACGCTATAAATAAGGCGCCTCGCCCGAACGCTGATCTCTTCTCTTCTCTTCTCTTCTTCTTCTCTCCCCGGTTTCTGTAATATTCCCTTCTCTCTGATTGTTTAGTGTTCGTTGCGATCCCCTAGGGATTGATCTTTTCGCCTCCTCCTCGATTCGTTTTTAGGGTGTCGATTTAGCTATGGCTCGTCTGATCTCATCGGCGAAGCGGCTCGATCGCGTTTGACTCGACATCCCTTGCGGTAATCAGGTGAGCTTATCCTTTGTTTTTGTTGTATCGATCTCGAAGCAATGTCTTCTCGGCAACTTTGGTTTCTTTCTCGGTGACGGGTTTGTTTGTTCATACGATCTTTCGATTATGTCGTGGGAGAAAACGAATATAATTGTAGCTTTTCTTTGCTCCTTTTTTGATTGGACGGTGATGTTTTGGCTTATTTTTTGTTCATCGTTTTGATTATTTCTTTCATGGAGGTTGTTTTAATGGCTAACCGTTCCTTTTTTGGGGGTTTAAGTCCGATTTCTTTTGCGTAGTTTGGTTTTCTTGGATTCGTTTTGCTGCGGTTAGTGATGTGTGGAGACTTCATTGGGCAGCCAAGACCACTGTTTGGGTGATGGCGTGCCTTCTATCGCGTTTCTCCGCCTTGGTTTCGGAGGCAGCCCGTTGTTTCCGAGTTTGCCCTTACCCGGATGATGAGCCCCAGCTTCCGTGCTTCCTTGTTACGTAATAAATCGATATAATAACTAACAGTAATTGACAACGATAGATTTAATTGCCACCGGAATCAGCACGGTGAATCTGATTTTGATTGCCAGTTCCCCAACCGCCAAATCTGCTCTTTGTTTCGATCCAATTGACGGTGGACGTTTTTATAAATGGTTTCCCTTCGAGATTATCTTTTCTTAAAAGCTGATGGGAATAGACTCTCTTAAATGTGACTCTTGTGTCGTATGATTATGGGTGTTTGTGAGGGAGAAAAGTTTAAGACCAAATCATAAAATTATGAAAAATGATGTTTCCATTTCACGTTATCCAACATCATCGTCGTGGTTTTCTTAACGACGTTTTTATCTACTTGACTCGTTTTCTAGCTTGTTATTCATCTTATCAGCATTTGACGAGGCTCTTAAATATTGCTATGCTATGTCTTTGATTGTGTGATGCGTCCAATCTGGTTGAATGAATTAATTTATAAGCAGATTCTTAGAAGATTACAAGATAATTAATTTCATCCGTGCTTCTCTTCTCTTCTCTTCTCTTCTCTTCTCTTCTCTTCTCTTCTCTTCTCTTCTCTTCTCTTCTCTTCTCTTCTCTTCTCTTCTCTTCTCTTCTCTTCTCTTCTCTTCTCTTCTCTTCTCTTCTCTTCTCTTCTCTTCTCTTCTCTTCTCTTCTCTTCTCTTCTCTTCTCTTCTCTTCTCTTCTCTTCTCTTCTCTTCTCTTCTCTTCTCTTCTCTTCTCTTCTCTTCTCTTCTCTTCTCTTCTCTTCTCTTCTCTTCTCTTCTCTTCTCTTCTCTTCTCTTCTCTTCTCTTCTCTTCTCTTCTCTTCTCTTCTCTTCTCTTCTCTTCTCTTCTCTTCTCTTCTCTTCTCTTCTCTTCTCTTCTCTTCTCTTCTCTTCTCTTCTCTTCTCTTCTCTTCTCTTCTCTTCTCTTCTCTTCTCTTCTCTTCTCTTCTCTTCTCTTCTCTTCTCTTCTCTTCTCTTCTCTTCTCTTCTCTTCTCTTCTCTTCTCTTCTCTTCTCTTCTCTTCTCTTCTCTTCTCTTCTCTTCTCTTCTCTTCTCTTCTCTTCTCTTCTCTTCTCTTCTCTTCTCTTCTCTTCTCTTCTCTTCTCTTCTCTTCTCTTCTCTTCTCTTCTCTTCTCTTCTCTTCTCTTCTCTTCTCTTCTCTTCTCTTCTCTTCTCTTCTCTTCTCTTCTCTTCTCTTCTCTTCTCTTCTCTTCTCTTCTCTTCTCTTCTCTTCTCTTCTCTTCTCTTCTCTTCTCTTCTCTTCTCTTCTCTTCTCTTCTCTTCTCTTCTCTTCTCTTCTCTTCTCTTCTCTTCTCTTCTCTTCTCTTCTCTTCTCTTCTCTTCTCTTCTCTTCTCTTCTCTTCTCTTCTCTTCTCTTCTCTTCTCTTCTCTTCTCTTCTCTTCTCTTCTCTTCTCTTCTCTTCTCTTCTCTTCTCTTCTCTTCTCTTCTCTTCTCTTCTCTTCTCTTCTCTTCTCTTCTCTTCTCTTCTCTTCTCTTCTCTTCTCTTCTCTTCTCTTCTCTTCTCTTCTCTTCTCTTCTCTTCTCTTCTCTTCTCTTCTCTTCTCTTCTCTTCTCTTCTCTTCTCTTCTCTTCTCTTCTCTTCTCTTCTCTTCTCTTCTCTTCTCTTCTCTTCTCTTCTCTTCTCTTCTCTTCTCTTCTCTTCTCTTCTCTTCTCTTCTCTTCTCTTCTCTTCTCTTCTCTTCTCTTCTCTTCTCTTCTCTTCTCTTCTCTTCTCTTCTCTTCTCTTCTCTTCTCTTCTCTTCTCTTCTCTTCTCTTCTCTTCTCTTCTCTTCTCTTCTCTTCTCTTCTCTTCTCTTCTCTTCTCTTCTCTTCTCTTCTCTTCTCTTCTCTTCTCTTCTCTTCTCTTCTCTTCTCTTCTCTTCTCTTCTCTTCTCTTCTCTTCTCTTCTCTTCTCTTCTCTTCTCTTCTCTTCTCTTCTCTTCTCTTCTCTTCTCTTCTCTTCTCTTCTCTTCTCTTCTCTTCTCTTCTCTTCTCTTCTCTTCTCTTCTCTTCTATTAATTTCATCCGTGACATGGTGCTTAGCCTTCCTTAAATACTACTTAAACAGGGTTGGTACCAATTTCTAATTGAGCATCAATGTGCGCATATTCCAACAATTTTCATAATTATAGCTCCTTATATGTTGATTGGGTAGATATTTGTCAGACATTTTTAGTACTATTGTAATGCCAGAATTCTTTTAGTCCTTTTTGATATTGTAAAACCTAAGTTTGTCACTGTAATGGTCCTACTAGTACTATCGATTCTTTGCCTCAAGAATTTCATTTTGTGATCTTTTAAATCAATAATTCGGTGGTTTTTCCAATTTGTACAGCATAGGTTCTGCTGGTTGAAGTGATAAAGAATTGGTTCTTCTTGATGACAACATACAAATTCAAATGATCAAGTGCCTTGCGTAAATGCTTTATAGTTGTTGCAATGATAAGGTATACACAGCGTTTATTTTCATTTTCTTCATTCTCCAAAAATAAATATTTTTTCTGTTTAATCTGACAAATCTTTCTCAGTTTTCAAGCAGCGTCTGCTTGATGGACTGTATGCACAATTCAACTGACAAGAAGACATTGAAGAGGTGGTTTTTCATTGATAAGAGGGTCGGATAAATATACAAAAAAAGAAAAACAGAGGCCGATTAATTCTGTGAGAGCTGGCTGTCAGATACCATACTATTGATTCACATAAATTTGTTGGTGATCTTGAATCCATGGATATGAAGTCAAACCACAGTTCCCCTGTTCTCACTGATCCTGTACCTTTGAGCAAGTCAAGATTGGGCTTGCCATCTAACTTAACACCATATTCCCCGGTAGCAGCACCGTACTCGTCTTCTGGTTTGTATTTACAGATTCCCAGAAGAAAAGCTGGAAAACTTGATGATGTCCGAGCCACTGGTTGGCTGGACGCGATGAAATCTTCATCACCTCCTCGCAAAAAGTTAATGAACAAAGATTTCACCTCTGCATCTCAGCCGGACGAAACTGATGCTGCGTACCGCACCTGGATGGTGAGTTTATGCTGCTGTTGTTTATTAAAACTGTTACCCTATGGATTTTTTATAGTGTCATAAAAAAAACATTTTGAATAACTTCATATTTGTTTCCACTCTTTCTGCAGATGAGCTATCCATCCGCTTTAACTAAGTTTCACCTCATCACAACTTATGCTAAATGCAAGAATATTGTATTGTTTTTGGACTATGATGGAACTCTTTCACCTATTGTCGACAACCCTGACCATGCATTTATGTCTGTCGCGGTGAGTTGATTTCCTACCTGCACAAACTTGTTTACCACACTAACCAAATAATGGTTAGTGTGTAGTAAACAATATTTAATCTCTCGTCTGCTGCTGTTTAGGGTTTTATTTTTTCTTCATTGTGATCATTTAATTTGTTTCAGATGCGAAGCACTGTAAAAAAAGTTGCCAAGTACTTCCCAACTGCAATTATTAGTGGGAGGTCCCGTGACAAGGTAATGCTTTTTATTTGGGTGGTAATTATATATAAATGAATACACTTTAATGTGTTATTTAATGATATTAAGAAAACACATGTTTGTTCTAGGTCTACGAATTTGTGAGGCTATCAGAACTGCATTATGCTGGCAGTCATGGGATGGACATAATGGGCCCAATCAGAGAATCCGAGTCTGCTGATGACCATCCAGGCTGCATCAGATCAACTGATGAGCAGGTTGAACTAACATGACATGCAGTTCGTATCATCTAGGTTTCACGTGGTACTTTGTATTTGTGATCCTGTTAAATATCTTTTTTAACCATGGTTGTGGTTCGACCAAATGATGATGATATTATTCTTAATTCAGCATCTAAGAAAGAAAATTCTACATTATTGTTGGCTTGCTTTCTAGCTGCTGATTCATTCTTGGTAACAGGGTAAAGAGGTCCACCTATTCCAGCCTGCTAGCGAGTTTCTCCCATTGATCGATGAGGTAGGGCTGGCTGCCATCTTCATCAACAACTACTAGTTCCTGTCATCCATATTATTCCTGAAAGTTTGTTTTGAATGATAGGTGTACGACTCTCTCGATGAGATCACCAAAGATATTATAGGTGTCAAAGTCGAGAGTAACAAGTTCTGCGTCTCTGTGCATTACCGCAACGTTGACGAGAAGGTAAAAAGTAAAAGCTTTTGTTTAGTTATCCAACACAAAAGAAGAAATTGCTCCTGATGATTTTTATGTATATTTCAGATGTGGGAAGAAGTTGGAAAGCGTGTTTTTGGCTTTCTAAAGGGTTTCCCACGTTTGCGAGTCACCCATGGGCGGAAGGTGAACACAAACTTTAGGAGGCCAGAAAAAGTTGAAGATTTCTATGAACTCTTTCTAAGATTGATTCTTCTTCTTTCTTCAGGTTTTAGAGGTCCGTCCTGTGATTGACTGGAATAAAGGTAAAGCTGTCGAGTTTCTTCTCGAATCACTCGGGCTTAGCCATCGTGATGATGTACTTCCGATATATGTTGGAGATGATCGTACCGATGAGGATGCATTCAAGGTATAATAGAAGAAACTTGCTACTCCAAATGACGCTAGTTTTGTTATATTTTCTTTCTTATAATTCGAAACTTGGCAGGTCTTGAGGGAAAGTAACCGTGGATTTGGTATACTGGTATCCACCCTCCCTAAAGAAACTAATGCCTTCTACTCTCTCAGAGACCCGTCTGAGGTGACTTAATTATAATATCTGTTCGTTCCCCATTTACTTCCATTGTACGTGTGGTACGTGAATATAATACTCGCTGTTCTCTTGCAGGTACTAGAATTTCTCAAGTCCCTCGTGAGATGGAAGAAGTCCCAAGCATTATTACAAACCAAAGATGATATAACTACAACATAAGCCAATATATATATATATATATATATATATATATATATATATAATTCTGCATTTGTTAATTGTTGTCGAGTTCAATGGCTATGTTCCCCCGTCTCTCTACTTGTTATTCAGTATATGTTCTGGTCATCCAATGTTGTACGCAGGAGCAACTTTTGGCAAGTCATTTGTTTGTTACTTAATCGTAATTAGCTTTGAAATGTCTAATTTCGTGTTTTGGCATTCGTTGGAACTCTTAAGATTTTAGTATATTAGGAGCTAATGGCTAATTGAAGTACCAACAACAAAACGACAGTTTCTTTGAACACGAGCAAAGAATACCAGAGTGACACTCGATGATTGCATAAAGGAATTACGTAACGAACAATAGAGGGGAAAATGTTATATATCCATATGAAAGTTTACACCAACGAAGCATTCCACATTCCACAAGAAATGATAAGGAGATTACGATATGATGGGTGGAAATAATGATGAAAGCTTACGTTTAGAGCTTATAGATGATAAGGAAGCAGGGGAGGACTGCCCTGGGATCAAATACCAGGAGCTCTCCGTTCCCCAGGCTCACCGACTCGGCCTCCCGCTCGGGGTCTGCCTCTCCTCTGACTCGGCCCGCGATGACCCGGCACACCAGCATCCCCCTCCGCCCAGCCCCGCAGCCCCCGCTCGCGTGCGCCACGCCGCTGCCCGCGAAGGTCCGCACCCCCTCCACCTTCCTCCCCGCCGACCACACCGCGCTGCGCGCCACCGCCGCGTCGTAGACCACGCCCCCGGCGCGGCCGCTGTGAAACCGCATCATCTCGTTCCCGTCGGCGGCGCAGCGCGCGTCGTCGGCCCGGACGCGAACCGACGCCCGGTGCTCCTCGAACCGCGCCACCGTCCGGGCCGGGTTGTGGACCCGGAACAGCATCTCGATCTCGCTCGGGAACTTCGCCGCCGAGCCGTCGACTCCGCCTGCCCCGGAGGAGCACCAGCTCGAGCTGAAGATGATCTCCACGACCCGCCGCGACGAGTGGCCTGCCGGCAGCTCCGTTAGCGTGGGGATGGGCTCCGCGCGGGCGGGCCCCACTAGCTCGGACGCAGACACCGACGGCGGCGACGCGCACGGGCGGGGTGTTCTTGGTTTGTGCTTGGATTTGGGCCTCGTGTTGTGCCGGGGCTTCTTCGGAATCGAGGAGGAGCAGGAAGGGTAGTTAGGGGCCAGCAAGATGACGTCTGATGCGCTTCTGCAGGAAACGGAGGAGAGCAGCGGCTTCTTAGCAGAAGAAGAAGACGCAGATGACCGCGTCGGGGAGTAGACGACATCTTCCACGGCGTTAGACTTGCAGTGCAGTGACTTCACCCACCCCGTCGCCATTTAACAGCGACGGTGACGGCTACGTCGGCCCAAAACAATGTCGACGGTGACGGATGTGACGGCCAAAAACAGAACAGAAGTAACGAAGCAGAACACAAAAGAGAAGGAGAGAGCCGATGAAGAAGAAGGTTAGAGGAGGAGGAGGTGGTGGCGGTGAGTGTAAGCTTGGGTGGTGGGTTTTCGTTTATGGGTTTGCTTCAGCTGGAGCTCAATTTATTTTCCACTACATTTATGGTCTGTTGGGTAAAGTGTAGTTGGGATAAGCATCGAGAACAAGTGGCTGATTGCTGTAAATGTTACCTTTTTTTTTTTTTACTTTCTTTTCTCATATGATTATGTTTTGTAGTTTTCTTTTTTTATATAATTTTAATATATATATATATATATATATATATATATATATATATCTTTTCAAAGAATAAATGATAAAGATAGATTTTTATCAATTATATTTAAAATAATCTTTATCAATTAAACTAGTTTATTTATATATGTATACATATATCCTACAAGTAGTAGGCGAAGGTTGATGTTCCTGTTCTTTGAACTTTGGTCAGCATTGCAATGATCTCACACCTTTGATTGATGTTGGTTGGAGCAGCAAGAGTTGATGATTTCAGCATTCCACCAAACCAGATAGGAATAAATGAGATCTGACCGAGTGCTGCTGTCTGCCATGTCCAGTCCATGATAAATAGAGTCAACATAATCATTAAACAAATATCTCAGACCAATCTACATAGTTTAATTATAATTAATCTTTGACATTTCAAGATCCAACAAGGAGAATGCCTTCTCACCGCCTCCTCGGAGTCTCATCATCATACGTAGCCCTAGTGTTGTTGTGGAGAGAGATAAAAGGCAAATCTTCCAATGCTCAGCAGCATTCTTGCTGGATTAACCGAGAGGAATGATGCTGAAGAGAGATTTTGGAGTCACCCCACTGAGTCGGCAACAAAAGCACCATCACCATCATCATCATGTGCAATTTGCAGTAGCGTAAGAAGGCCTGTTGTTGATGGAAGTAAAGGTGACCCAGAAACCAAGCTCTTATCCTGTCCCTGCCTCACTTGGAATCATTATTACCACCACCACTTCCGCTGATGGGATCTGCAGTCAAAGAGTCGTTCGATGTGTTACTCGGGTGAAATCCCAAGTATAGATAGTTCTTCTTGGGGAGACATTGCTCTACACAGAAGCGGAGGATAGAATGGAAGAGGTACGAAAGGAAGGGCCTCTTTTCTTCGTCATCTCTGTTCCTTCAGCAGCACATCATCGACCCAGGAAAGAACGCAGCTTTGAGATCAAATTGGAATGATGAGAAGAGGGAAAAGGTCTGGGAAATCTCGAGGTGATGGAGCTGTTGGATCAAGTGAAGCCTGGAACGAGTGTGGGGAGCAGATGAGGCCATCACCGACAGCCTTTCTTCTCTCACGCCTGCTTCGTGAGACTCGGAGAGCGAGAGAGCTTTTGGGCCGGGCGTGCCCCTCGGACAACTCGGTGCCTGCCGGACTCGCTCTCTTCTTCCTCGGTTGGGCTCAGTGGCACTGAGTCGAACACCTGCTGCGCAACCCATATAAAAAAGGTACCCGGTCATCATTATAGCTAATTATAATCTTATACAATGTTAGTCGTGTCATCGATACAAACCTTTTGGGATGGATATTTTAGACTGTCAAATATGATTTTGGAGTCCCTCTTAATTAGGTTTTGATTCTTCAGACTCTCTAATTAATATGAGATTAATAGCAACTCTAGCAAATGTACATAAATAATTAAATGATAAATACTGGAAAAATAGAAAAAGGAAAGAGAAGAATAGATGATTATAGGAGATTTAATGGGTCGTCCATTGTGATGGCGAGAATTCATTTTGATACATTATAGGACTGACGATCTTATAACAAATGTTAGATACTAATGAGGGTGAAGAGAAGATAGAAAAATATAATCCTTGCATTAGAAATAAATGCCAACAAACATGTCTTCGTTGTTTGTGATGGTGATGATGTTGTTTTAGAGACAATAAACAATAGCGAATGGTTCCATACAAAGATGTGAAACAACAAGGAGAAGACATGTAACATGTGAAGGGCATCAAATTGATCTTAGCTTTTTTGAGTGGAGGTGTCATTCCGATTAGAATCCCATCCTTATTAGTTAGTGAGTTATCATTTTATATTAGGAGTGATCCAACCAGAATGCATGGCTGTAATACTTCATTATATTTTTGTTGTAATGCATTCATTGTGACTTTACAATGCCATTCGTATCAGTCATTGAAGTTGGGTAAGGGAAAAAGGGTTTCAGGTGAATTGCTGACTGATGGAGTGTCACCATCTTTGATCACCTTCTGTTCTATAGAAAATGCAAACATAGACACAGAGCTTACATTCACATTATTTTAGCAAGAGAGAGAGGAGAGAGAGGAATATTACTTGATGATGGGGACACTCTTCTATGACTTTATTCTCCTAGAAAGCTTAAAAAAAGGGTTTCATTTCAGCCTCTTGTTGGGGAATCTACCATACTGTTCAAGTAACAAGATTCTTGCCTAGCTTTTGATGATTTCACTTTGTGAGGAGTAAAGTGATGCCAATCTGAACTTGATAGCAGCATCCTACTACATCAGTAGACATTATGTTCTATCATGAACTAGGGGGGAAGTTGAAGACTGTAGCTGAAGAAACATCTCAAACAGATCATTCTCATTTGGCAAAACTGACAAAGATCAAAAGTAATTAGGTAGGTCATGTGTAATATGTCAAGAAATGGAGAAAAATTCCGGCACTGTTCTAAAGCAATTGTATGATGCTTTAAGTTATGCTAAAACTAAGTGCAGTGAATTCCATCATACAAGTTCCCTTCAATCCAATCCACATAGCAATGTCTTCGAGGCCCATGGTTCTCTCCTCGGCATGATCAAGAGCTCACATAAGCCGGATCCGGTCCATGGATTAGTCACTCGTGTTTTTATTAGCGGCAATCCACTGAAATTTTTTGGAGACAATATCTTAAAAAAAATTATCTACACTGAAAGCTCTACAGATCTTAAATAAATAAAAAAAGAAAATTAGGTTTTGGTTCCGAATCTTAATGCAACTTTTTCAGATGATTTTTTTCCCATTACGGCGAGATTTTAGAGTGATAATTAGCAGACATAGTGGTATTTATGTAACTGTAACAAAAAGCAAAAAACAAAATGGTTGAGTTCTACTAATTGTACATGACCATCTGTTCTTTGTTATTAATATTCATAACCATGTTTCTGTCCCAAGATAAATTACTAGAAGAAAAGAAATGTGAATCAAACCTGACCATGTTTTTTCTCTATTAGCTAGTTCCTTTGAGGTTCTTAATAATTCTTCATTCCCTACTCACTGCTACTGTTCTTACATGATTTCTGCTGCTGCCATCACTGCTTGTTCAAGTCCTCTTAGCTTC
This sequence comes from Musa balbisiana, assembly GCA_004837865.1. Lineage (NCBI taxonomy): Eukaryota > Viridiplantae > Streptophyta > Magnoliopsida > Zingiberales > Musaceae > Musa > Musa balbisiana. The sequence goes on from CM017191.1 coordinate 27,783,162, forward strand.
ATCCCTGAAGCATTCTCCAAAAGACAAAAAAAAAAACTGAGGGATACTGTCCTATTTGAATCTTTGTCTGATCTCCAACTTTTTGCTCCTTTGATATTTATCTAGCTAGCAATCAACTAATGTATGTTATGAAGTTTATTGATGTGGCAGATGTAAATGAAGGATTTCAGGTGACAAAATTTCAAGTCACTAGCTATTTTTCCACTTAGAACACTAGGCACCCATTTATTCCGGTTTCCAAAGACAAAATAATTGCTTTGATCTTAGAACATCCCTTCGGTTCATCTTTCCATTCCATTTCTACGAATAAGCCTATTTCTGAAAGCACAAATCCAAGCAGAATTTATTTCAAGGGATATGTTGACAAATCCACGATCAAGATTCGGAAGTTCTAAATGTGTAATTTAGATACTGTAAGGGAGAGATGTTCATTGCCGATTCACCACAAAAATTTACTCTTAGTTTACATGGTGGTGTTGTTTCAGTAAAACTTATGAATCAAGAGAACAAACGGACGGTTGCTTCTGGAATGACTGCAGACAAACAAAGTCATTCATTAAGAGATTATACTTTCATAGAGGCTCCTTATCATGTACAACCTGATTCAAATGCTCTTCAGTAAGAACAAAGCTCGAGACATACCTTGATCATATATGATGATGCAAATTTGAAGTGAATCAGAGTCCTCATCCTCAACCGTAACACCAGCAGAGGTAGGGGGTGAAAGACTCCGCTTCGACGACCATCCCCGTCATTATTGTTCAAGCTCAAGCCGAGTTCATGTACCAGGCGAAGGAAGCGGAGGCCACAGACCCCAACAATAGTCCTCTTAAGCCCTCCTGCAAGTGGATATAGAGATTCAGAGATTAGAATGGCATTCTAAGAGGAAAAATAAACCAGGATGTCATTATTCTACTAACCATGGCCTGACATGGGTAATGTGCCTTCCTATCATGACCACTTAATCCTCAATATTTAATATCTTAGATGTGGAAAGCTCTGGCTATTGTATGGAGCAGCAGTCGGTCGGTCGGTCTGTCCAGTATGCTGGAATATGATTATGGACCACAAGGCAGCAGGTGTTGTAGGTACTGAATAAAGTGAGCAATCACTCACTAAATGTATACTGCTTCTTCGAAGTTAAGGCCATCATTTAACATCTAAAGATTACATTTAATACAATAAAGTGTCCAGTTTCAATTCTGTGTCATGCTAATACGAATCATGGAGGACAAAAATTTGGGGATGGGTGAGACAGATCTGTGTCTGCGCAAGTCAGAGAGAATCTTTAGAGAACAGCCAGCCATCCTTCTTCAATTGCATGTTAGATAAGCATCTCATATTCACATCAAGGTTGAGACCATGTTCTCTGGCACTGCGAGGACCATCTGTTTTCTGTCGAGACTTCTCATCTCTCATGTGTGCCGAGTGGATTCCCCAACGCCTGCCTGGTTTGGATTTGGAAACATGAAATCCACAGATGCCTTGCAACAACGGGAAGGTCTGCCAATGTGCTTTAGACCTGCTGTACTTGGCAACCGGTTGCACCACTTAAAACCACTCCTCATCACTAGATGGCAGTGAAGGTCTGTCTGCCAACAGGTTACACCGTCCAAAACCAATCCCCACAATTAGGTGGCAGTGAAGGTTTCAGGTCCCTGCACATCTAGCCAAAATCCATTTAATAGGCAAGATAAAAGAAGCACCGATCACATGATTTCTTCTTCGATGCATCAACAGTACAGTAGGGACCGAGGACCAGAAGTCTCAAGACTGGGAGTCTCCAAGGAGCGACAAACATTGATTACATTGGATCTTGACTACCGGTGAATGGTGATTCAAGACGAGCTCCTAGTTAACTTCTCCAAGAGTTCAAATTTGTCCATGTATTGTAGCTATCTTTCTGGCCACACATGGATCTTGACTACCGATGGATCTCCAACTCAAACTATCCGCGGCGGAGAGAAGACAACCAAAAGGGGGTTCATATGAGCTCCTAGTTAACTTCTCCGAGTGTTCAAATTTGTCCATGTCTTGTAGCTATCTATCTGGCCATACATGGATCTTGACTACCGATGGATCTGCAACTCATGCTATCCACGACGGCGGAGAGAAGACAACCAAAAGGGGATTCAGATGAGCTCCTAGTTAACTTCTCCGAGAGTTCAAATTTGTCCATGTCTTGTAGCTATCTATCTGGCCATACATGGATCTTGACTACCGATGGATCTCCAACTCATGCTATCCACGGCGGCGGAGAGAAGACAACCAAAAGGGGATTCAGATGAGCTCCTAGTTAACTTCTCCAAGAGTTCAAATTTGTCCATGTCTTGTAGCTATCTATCTGGCCACACATGGATCTTGACTACCGATGGATCTCCAACTCATGCTATCCACGGCGGCGGAGAGAAGACAACCAAAAGGGGATTCAGATGAGCTCCTAGTTAACTTCTCCGAGAGCTCAAATTTGTCCATGTCTTGTAGCTATCTATCTGGCCACACATGGATCTTCCCAGTCCAATTAGGGAAGACTACACATTGCCAGAGTATCGACTGGAACCCTTGTGGATCATGCATGATGGTTCCTCTGTAACCAAACAAATGCACATTCCAACAACCACATGCTCCATACTGTGCATCCGCCAGAGCTCACGCTCGCAGAGATCTCTGATCCAGAAGTCACAAGGGATGCAAATTTGCTAAGCCAACACATGAAACTGTCACCTACCTATAGGAGAACATCAAATGGTCCTAATCTACTTTTGCAAATTTAAGGTTTTGTCTCCTCTGTTAGCACATCATCAACAATAATTGGTACCACTGCTACCATCACTCCCAGGATGGATGATCAACATCGACCAATGTCTTGGAGCCGCCTGATAACTGTTCTGATGTCTGGCCTCATGGTAGGCGACGGAGAGCAACAAGCCACTGCCAGGTGAAAGAGCATCACCAGACCTTCTTCATTAGTAGAATTCTGATTTATACTCTCCTTTAGGAGCTCCGAGGTGAACACATCAGAGACTTTATGCTCGAGAACCAAAATTCTCAAGGACGAGGGCAGATGAAGATCCTTCGATTGCAAGAAATCGTTATTGATGGGTTCCTTTTGAGTGAGCATTTCGAGCAAGACGACCCCCAAGCTGTAGACGTCAGTCTCCCTGCTGGCATCTTTCATCTTCATCAGCTCAGGGGCCTTGTAGCCCTGAGCCGCTGAGGCTTCAAGCATTTCCTGGGCTTCAGCTGGATTCAGTATGATGTGCAAACCGAAATCCGAGAGGCGAGGCTGGAAATCAGCATCGAGTAAAATGTTGTTCGATTTGAGGTTGCCATGGATTATGGTCTTCTCATACCCATTGTGCAGGTGATCCAGCCCCCCCGCGATGCCACAAGATAGTTTATAGATGATATCCCATCTGTGCGATTCAGCAACACCAGCTGCCAATGATAGAAGAGATTTCAGCATGAGCAATTCTATATTCCAATACGAAAGCAGGTAGCAAAAAGGAAGCATGCTATGATCCAAATTATCAACAATCGAAAATCCATGACCAATTAATTCTATGTTTTCTGCCTCTCCAAATTGCAATACCGAGCATAATAACATATATACGTCAAGCTTTTATCAAAACAGGGAATACGAACATGACAACAAAATGGGGAAAGAGGAAAAGACAACAGCAAGAACATAGCACCATCCCACGCTTATCTTAACAACAAAACTCGTGCAAGGTTGAACCTTAAGAAGATCACATAGCTGAGACGGTAGATGGAAAAACTCACCTCTCAGGAGCTGTGCTAGAGTCCCTGCGGCATAGAAAGGATGCACAAAGAGCTTCTCCCCCCTCGGCCCCACATACATGGCCCTCATCGGCACCAGATTCGGGTGCCGGACCGATCCCAACGTCCGGACTGCCGGCAGCACCTCCTCGGTCCGGCCAACGCAATCTGGCCGGACGAACCGGAGCAACACCACAGAGTTGCTCTTCTGAATGCTAGCCCGATAAAGCGTCCCGTACCCCGACTTGGAGACCACCTCCCCCGGCGCGTCCAAGATGTCGTGGGCCGTCAAATTCTCCCCTCCGGCGAACTTGATAAGCTCCTCCTCCTGCAATTCCTCCTCTCCCCCATATCGAACATCCCCGCCGTCCTCCAAGGAGCCTCCTTTGCTCCTCCTCGACGAAAATCTCCTCCGATAACAGTAATACCACGCGTACAGGAGGAGGAGGGAAAGGAACGAGAAGGTTAAGCCCAAAAGGACCCTGACTCCCTGGTTTTTCCCCATGTCCGCTCTCCGACGCTTTGATCTACCTGCGAGGACTAAAGAAAGCTTCCATTTTCTGTCAGAAAAAAAAGAAGAAGAAGAAGAAGAAGAAAAAGCGCTTTTTTTCCTCGATGGAGTGGGGATTAGATTAGGAATTACAGAGATTCGAAGCTTCGGATCTGAGAGGAGCGAGGAAGCGAGCAACAAGACTTGGTGCCTTCCGCTTGGATTGAAGTCCGTCCGACGAAGGAAGAACCCTGGCGATTCCTCTGGTCGGGTTTCTCGGAGTGTGTGGAGAGCTGCTTTTGGTGGTTCGAGGAAGGGAAAAGGGGAGGGAAAAGAGTCGGAGGTATATGAAGGGCGTGGAGTAAGCGTGGAACGTTTTGGTTTGATGTCTTAGCTGTTCGGTGCCTCACGCCGTGTTTTGTTCTCGATAAGGAGGCGACACGCGCTGACGCCGATTGCCGATCGGCTGTTTGGTCTGTCCCAGCCATCACGCGTTTATTTCGTATGTAAACGACATCATCCAACATCACAATTACGAACAATAAGAAGTCCTAATAATGTTCCCATTTTTGTGTGCTCTATCGAAGCAACGCAAGACTGATGTGAGACTGAAATAATTGCCTACGATTTTAATCACTACAATTGGTGGGTTGATACGAAGTTCTTATTTTTTTGGTATTTTTTATCACAGCAAATCAAAATTGATAATTATTTTTATTATAATTAATAATAATTAAAATTTTTCTTCATAAGATAATAGTCAAGATTTCCTCAACTAGGAAATATCAGAGTTGAGTAAAATCCTCCCTCCTAACGCGTATAAATAGATAATCTTCTTTATATTTTATGTTTAACATGGTATCGGAACCATAGCCACTTTCTCCTCGACTAAAACATCTCTAATCTTACGGCCCTCGAATATATTTTTTTCTATCATTACAATTTATGGGTTGATGATACAAAGTGTAAATCAAAATTGATAATTATTTTTATTATAATACATTTAGAAGATTTTTTTTTTCTATCATTATTGCTTGGATGTCATATATATAAATTATTTATGAAAGTGAACGTATTATTTTAATAAAAAAAATTTAATTTAAATCCTATAAAATGATCTTTTGAACCGAATATTAATGTTTCATGTTATCTTCCGAATTATAGGGATGGATGAACTTAAGAAGTTGGAGAATTAAAATACTGTATTATCAATCCGGAGGAGAGGGTAGGGTGATGGGGTTAGGATGATGCATCATGAGTGGATGGCGTTAGGCCTGAAACCTCATATCATTAGAGAGCATGTGGACAAAAGTACAGGAAGTAGCCGACCACGTCGTACGAATTAGATGATTAAATAGGGGAAGTCATTCTGTGGTGGTGTTGTTGTTATCCATGGAATTATCCTCGTCCATGGCCTTAACTACTATATATATGTTAATAATTCTGCTGGGCTCATTCGTTGCCGGAGAATACATGAGTTGGCATTTGGAATAATATTATTAATTAGGGTATAGTACGGATGGGTCGCAAAATGGGATCGATCGATGATGTCGGAGATCCTTATCAAGCTGTCACGAGCCGATCGACGCTTAATACAGTGTCACAAAATATTAAGATCAAAATGAGATTCAACTAGCAAGCATGGGAAGACATAAAACCTCTTCTTCGATGAAGAAATATCATGGAGAAAATTTTTCAAGGAAATTATTACATCTTAGTAGAAATTAAAATATATATATATATATTAAGAAGTTAAATAATATTTTTTTTTAATAAAAACATCATATATCAAGAGTTAAATCTTTTTTAATCAATTTTTTTTATCGTAACTTTGGGGAATATTAAAAGCCCAAATATCAAAGAATATTACATGGATTCCATCATGATTTGATGGAAATAAAAAAATGAAAAAAAAAGAAAACACCAAACTATTTTGATTCTATAAAAATTAACAAAATTCTAAATAGAAAAATTTATTATAGAAGTCTATCTGGTTTCAATTAAAAGCTTATATAAAAAAATTTATATCATTTGGATCATTCCTTTGTGTCGAGACATTGATTTTGGGATCCAACCAAGATCTAGATATTTTATACTAGAAGTTGATTTTTTTGGATCAATTTTTTATCATAATTTTAGAATATATTTAAAAGCTCAAATGTCAAAAAATTATATATATATATATATATATATATATATATATATATATATATATATATATATATATATATATATATATATATATATATATATATATATATATATATATATATATATATATATATATATATATATATATATATATATATATATATATATATGAATCGATCATACCCGATGGAAATGAAAAGAAGATTGAGAAAATAAAAAAACTTGGTGACGATGTTGGAATCCCTAAACCCTTATACTACGAATGAATGTAAGCAACATCGAACGCAGAAGTTCATACACCTGGTGGAGAGAGAGAGAGATGAGCGTATTTTATCGAACGAAGCGAAGCGCAAATGGACGAGCAAACTATATGCACATTACATGTATGAAGCAAGCTGATCCCACTGCCATATTTGCCTTCTCGGCCAGGCTAAAACTTGGTGGAGAAGGCCTTTTGAGAATTTTACATCACCTTGGAAGAGGACTCGTGATGGAAAAGTATTGGGTACATAGCCTCTATAAGAGACCGTAAACACATACATGCTTGACAAAGACGAACAAAAGGAGAACGATCCACGAGTCGATGACTTATTTACAGTTTCACTACTACTAACCCTCGCAGTAAACGGGTATCGTCATTCTGGAGTTGCTGAGTCTCCCACGTGGGTGACACCTGATCAAGAAACATGAGAACCTCGCAAGGGCTGCTTGCCCAGCATGTTGCACCCTGTACACTAACCTCAGCTCTGCCCACACGGTGTTCCCAATGTTTGTGTTTGTATCATACCCATCGAGGTCAGATCGTGATACCACCTCGAAGGAGCTCTCATCCAAAGCTGCAAAATTTCCAGTTGCTGCTAGTACAGGTGGGTTTGAAATGAGATCTTTGGGGTGGACCAACCTTCCAACCGTATTCACTCTGAGATGATAGTAGTCTTGGACAGCCTGCAAAAAATAATGCCATCTAATTGGATGTCTTCTTCAATCCTCCATACTACTTGAGAAAAAGAATCACACACTCCTAACTTTCCTTCAGATTAAGAGAACTTACAGAAATAAAAATAAAAATAAAATCAAACTCACCTGAAAAGCAGCTATTTACCATCGGTAGTTTCCAAATTCATACAGAGGGTTAACAAATACATGAGAAAAATAGAAGTACAATTTAACAATTATGCTTCATCAGATCGTTTCAGCCAAACCACAGATACAGATCAGCAATAAACACTAATATACTCATCCTGATCCCATCAGTTTTTTTTGGACCTTCTATGAAAATATTATTTCACTTCAAAGCCACTAACTTCCGATTGCAAGTAATCAAAACTGCCAGTGAAACTGTAAAAAATCTGATACGCTTGTTTAAGGTTAAAACTGCCACTAAAAACCTTAAAAGACTCTTCATCACTTCTCTTTTACCTACAGGTTTAGTCTGAAACTTCAGTTTTACCCTTCTAAACTCTTAGGATTACATTTCATGTAACCCTAATCACAAATTCATGACCAAATAGAAACTTATCCTTTATGATGACCCTATATTCCATAGAGAAACTTGGGCACATATGCATGGCCAACATGAAACATCCTAATTTTGATAAATGAAAGCCTATTAGAACATTCAAAAATAATAATAAATCAATGTTTTGGACTGCTAGTAACTTCAGTTATAAACTCATTCAATCAACTCTGTCAGAAGGAGAGTTGCATATATTAACTTAATCATAACCTAAGGACATACCAGACAAATAATCATAACCCTGCTTTCCCTTATAAAGCTATATCATAAACTTAATGAAAGAGAATAAAGGGAACATAGTTACTGATGGATTAAGGGTAAGAGAATCTTGACTGGCAAAAGTTTTCAAATGTCATTATGTTCTCTTTAAAATATGCTTCACAATTTTTCCAACTAGCTACGAAATTCAGCATTTGAGTTAGTTGAAAGATATAAACATACAAGTGAACAAAGAAGGGTATAGATTTTGATTGGAATAAAATGCGCACAAAGGCTTGGAAGTTACCTTCCACTGGGCAGAAGCTAAAAGTACTCTTGGCCTAATTAATTTGACATATTCATATGCAGCAGTTGGTGTCATTTGCTTGTGTTGCATCTGCAAAATAATATTTTAATACCACGCACTACATCAAAAACAACATAAAAAGAAATTTCTGTTTAAAAAAAACTTTCAACGAACCAAGTAACAGAGAACAATGGTTGTGCTGCGTCCTCGACCAGCTTTGCAGTGAACATAAGTTGTTTTCCCACAGGTGGAATTTCCTTTTCAAAGTGAACATAGAACCAAAAGTAAGTGTCACTGAAACGGGTAGATACATGACATGAAAAAAAAAAAACTGTAAAAATAAGGAATCATGGCAATAGAAAGATAGATAGAATGCTGAAGGAGCGACATGATTGGATTATTCAATAATATAAACATTTGATGGATACAGATTACAAGCCATCCTTCAATAAATATTTTAACCCTCCTAAGGCTTTGTGTATCAGGCCCTTTGCTAAAGCCTCATATGTTGAGACACCTGTTAATTCAAATACTGAAAGATACTCAGAAGACGATCATCAGTGTCACTATAATATCAACAATTGTTAAACTAAGATATCACAACCATTGCTCCTATTCTTATTGCAAGCAACAGTTTCTAAAATAAAATGTTATAACCATAAGTTACTCAAAAGTAGAAATGGTTACAGCGCAATAGAGAATACATCAGCTGCAATTATGAGAATCTTTAGTTGCATCACTCCTTACAAATTCACATGGCAAGTGCAAAATGGCATATATGTTATTCTTGATATGGTGTGCAAGCTGTTGGCCATAACCTCCTAATGGGATCAGGTATCACATTATGAATCAAACTTCAAAAAAATCACACCATTATCAGGGCTCAGAGGCATAATAAAATATCTAATTTGATCATAACAGGAGGTAGAATGTAGCACTTACTGTGAATGAAGTCCACAGCTTGGCAAATGTCTCCAAATGATGGAGCGAAAAGGTAATCTCTTGTTGGTATCCGCAAATGCTCAATATCATGAGACTACACAAAAGAACCAAAAGACTAAATATCCAAATAAATGATTTTTAAGTTCATAAAATTACTCACTAAATTGGGGTGGAAGTATTTCAGAAGCCACAATAAAAAGAAGATATCAAAATTTGTATCTGTTAATAACTAAAATATTTCAACTCATGGAAAGACAACATTCTGGGAACATAGATAACTGTACGCCATTAGTTCAAATTTTCACTAGCATATGATACGATACAACTTAAGACTAATAAACATGCCTAAAATCTTAAAGGAGAGCTGACATCAGTTATGCAAGGTTGCTACACAAACGAAAAAATATATAACCTTTATCCATTCATCAAGGGCTGGTTCAATTGTTTTGGCCTATGATTGGTCTTCTTGGCACAAGACTAACTTATATGGGAACATACATGACCAATGAGAAAGAAATATGACGCAGCCCCCAGACTCCCAACTTCAGGTCTAATTAGTAGTCTGGGTCAGGTATATGCAAAATTGGCCAAGAGTAATATCCATCGGGAAAGTTGAAATAGTTGATGGGCATCTTCACATCATACAGATTATTCTTCATCAAAGATAAATCAAGTAGGACTTATGATTTTTATTCATTAATACGATCTGAGGTAATATCGGATGATCATGAAAATTCAGCTTACCTGATTCCAGCTGTGATGCCAGGAGGAAGGACATGCTTAACTCAATTTCACCACACAAACATGAAAATGTGACAATTATTATTCTAAAAATTCCCTGAAACTCATATATAATTCTACTCATTCTCAAGGTACAGAAACAATTTCAAAATGGTACGATTCTTAACTAAAATCGAAATATGCATTTAATAGTTCAAAACATGAATCACGAAGTAAAAGAAATTGGCTTAATTTAAGGTCAAGAATCTAATAATCACAGATGTTATGATTCTGTTTATGAAGCTAAATGTAGAGCCAAGCACTGATCTGAACGGGATAAAATTTGTGTGTGAATATCATCTCCAAAGAAAAACAAATGATAGAAGTGTTCGGGAATTGTGACAGAAATAACCTTGCTATTTCGAGCTAAAGAGAGGGATGCATCTTAGTAATTCAAACCATGAATTAGTAAACCAATAAATGTTTTCGTCATTACTTATATTTTTGGATGTGATGAAACTGGGTGTTGCTAAATTCAGAAGCATTGATCTAACCACGTCGCTTTGCGTATGTGGGAGAAACAAAAATACCAATTCAGTGTATCACAATCTTTCTCAGGGAACAACAACAAAATGTAATGCTAAAAGTAAAGCCCGAGCAGAAAAGTACTCACAAGATATAATGAGGTAGGCACTAGGGTCTCATATGGTTCATTCAATGTAATTACTCCACAAACACCAAGCTGCTTTAAGCAAGGAACATGAGTAGGAAATGGGACAGCACCTAATAATAGAAACTGAAACCAAATATGTTAGTGAAACTCTGTATATAGAAAGCATTGGGAAAAAACTTAGAAGACTTGTGGGTTAGTTATCATCCAAAGTAAGAAAAGCTAACAAACCTGACAGACATTATACAATTTCACATAATAACTTATCATCAAGAAACAACAGGCAGTTATATTTCCGATACATCTAATTGGTTGTTTGGTATACAAGATAAGTAACAAAAAGAATCTCTATATAACTTGAATCATTTGATATATTGCAAAACATATATTTTATGCAAAATTCATGTGTCATTCTAATATAATCATGACGCAAAGGGAATCAGAACACAAAACCTCATTGTTCACATGGAACGCTTACTCATTATCACAGATATTTGAAATAAGGTGAGACAAAAAAGAAAAAAAGACATCCAGTGTTCAGAATCCACAAAAAATCCTTGTCCCATGCAATTACTGCATTGTTGGAATGTTGCAAAAACTTCCATTCAAACATATACGCTTGAGTACCATTTTTTAAAAATAAACATCATGACACACATTAGTATTCACAAACAAAGTTTACTTTTAAATTTTAAAATCAAACCAAAAAGGCAAAGCTTTTCCTACACTTTTGGGGTTATAATGGATATATTTGAACAATACAAAGAGTTCTAACGCACATATTTAGATTAAAGTCAGAAGAAAGATAGGATAACCGAATCTAATTTTCGTCTAAAACTCACTCAAACTTTTTAAAGATCAACATAAAATGAAAAACTAATCAAAGTACCACTTAGATTATGTTTTTTCCTATCATAGTCTTGAACTTACTCTTTAAAAGAAATGCTAGTTATACACAAAAAATGGCACATAAATCCCCACTATTTGAATCAGCTACATGAAACCTCTTAAATTTCATTAAGTTTCAAACACTGCAAATACGATCAGTTTGGTATCAGGATAGGCTGACGACCTTCGAATTGGATTTTGGATTTCTTTAGGTCTTGTTGACATGCAATGATACCATAAATTATCATAAAAATTCAGCGAATCATAACATAGTAATACTATGCCATGCCATGTTAAATGCTCTAAAATATATCGCTATGAAATATACATGTGTTTTTTAATCTGATCTTCAATCTTGGACAAATATTACAATACTTAAATTTACATCCGCTCTTATTCACCATAATTTCAATACTTAAAGCAAACTTATAATTTCCTGTTTCCCCCACAGCTTCCCAGCTCAGAACCTTCACTTCCCCTACTGTGATTAAATCTCAGATCATCATTTGCCTGACAGAAGTGTCATGGCATTGCCCCAAAATAAATAACCTAAAACACAAAGACCATTTGGGTCAGCTACGAGCAAAAACAACCTGCCTAAGCCCACTCATGAACAAATTCTACTTAATTCATATATAGAGAAAAATAGTGAGTTAACAAGAGATGAAAGAAAAACACTGCAATTAAGGGAAAAAAAATCCAAAAATTAAATTCAAAGGATGAAAGACAAAGAAAGCAAACCTCGTCGACTCGATCCCACCAATGGAAGTCGGGCTCGATCTTGTTCCGCACAATGTTGTACATCAGCGTCGGGTAAAAGAGAACCCGAGCCCCGACTCCTACCACCGCCCTCTTCACATACAGAAGCCCATTCCTTCCGGAATAAACCTCCAAGATCGATCTCTCCTGCTCACCTCCCCCACCCTCGGTGTCCCCCTCCCTCAACTCCTCGATATACATACTTCCAATTCCTTCAGCCCAATCTTGAGATCCGAAACGCACCGACCCAAACCTACGTTCTCCACTATACTAGCCTCAGATCGAGACCGCAGCGATCGGAAAACGCAAAGCAAAAGAGGGACCACAGACGATCGAAGAGGAGACACTTTAGGGTTTCCGACGGAGCAAGAAACGGATCAAGAACCCCCGGAGGGCGATTCCCACGCCGCAAGCGATCCCCTATTGCGTCGATTCGAATCGAAGAAACGATCTCTCTATCTCCCTTCTTCGCCCTCCCCCCCACCCCCGCCCCCAGCCAACCCCTCGCTCTCTCTCCCTCCCTCGTCTTGATAACTACCTGCTTGCCCTTCGCAATCACCCCCAATCGAATGAGAGCAATTTTATTGACGAAGAAGGGTCGGTGTCCAAAAGAACAAGAGGAGGTCAAGACTGATCAGGCCCGTTGATGTGGTGGCAATGAGGTTATCCGGACGGTTGATGATGAAGAAAGCCCATCGAGACTCGCGTCCACGTGGCCGTCGAGTGAGTCCCACGTCATGTGAAACGATGGCAGCCGAACACCAAACAGGAAACAAGTGCTTCCTATTGGGGAATTCTGAGGCATTAAGTGGGTCCCATTTTTTAGATCCAATAAGGGAAGCCTTGTAACAACATTCGGTGCAATAACTGAAACACCGAACTCTGACTAAATTATAAGAGGACGATTAAAACCTTCATTTTTCATTATAATTTTTAATTGTATTTATGAAACCAATTCCATGCTTACTCCCTCCTAATGACGAAGACACGATCAAACAAAGAAATAAATTACAAAAAGGAGAGGAACAAATTACAGAAATATAAAGTTCCAAGGCATAGAAAAAGGGAAGACTTTGACAATAAAGATCACTAGTTAGCATCATTCTCATGCTTGAAAGCTAAATAATGCAATTTTATGTCCCCCCACTTGCTTTGATTTTGGAAGTTGATATGTTAACCAATGGCATTCCACATTGCAACCACCATCACAAAAACAATTACTATGAAATAAATCTAATGCCAAAAATGAGATGTAACCTAATATAATATGGTTTGGTTGCTTGCACAAATCAAACGAGGAACTTTCGAACTACTTTGATGTGATTCCACTCGATGCGATTATATTGTTCTTTACAATAATCGAACAATATAATGCTCATAAGTCGCATCAAATACTTTTCTATACCCCAAAAGAAGATAAAAGATTGTTTCACGTGAGTGCAAATTATGTCGAAGAGGTATAATTCGTACCATTATTAATTAATGTCCAGTAAAGCGTTTCACCTTTTTTTGGGCAATTATTTAGAGTTTCATTACGATAATACTCGACCAATGTGCTATAATTTTCAGAGATATTAATTGATATAAATTGAATCCAGAGTGAATTATTCCTAAAGAATTCAAACTCTTTTGTTAGGGTATTTTAACTCTAACGACGGACAAATATAAGATTGTTTTTATCGACGAACATTTACTAATGTTATATATATATATATATATATCATCGTTACTATTTGGGTAAATTCCCTAAAAAAAACTAATATTTCACTGTTTTCTTCTTTATTTTCCCCATACAAAACCTCTACTTTCCAATTCCAAGATGGACAAAAAACAATATCCGCAACCACTCATTTGATTTTTTGTTCATCAAATACAAATGAACCATTACATCGAATCGATTTAATATATTTTTTATTTTATGTTAATTAAAAATATAAAACAATTTTAAAATTAATTTAAAATTTTAAAAATAAAAATATTCTATATATATATTATAAAAACTAAGATTTGTCAATTATACCCGCACATATAGATACTCGCATAGGACCTATATCCATACTGAGGATGAGGGTATCGATCGAGATATTTTCTATTATCTGTACGGTAATAAGACAAAAATGAGTATAACACTCTCCATATCCATACTGAGGATGAGGGTATCGATCGAGATATTTTTCTATTATCTGTACGGTAATAAGACAAAAATGAGTATAACACTCTCCATCTTATATCCATACTTAGACTCACCCAATTTATATTATTATATATATTTATTATATATATATATTTGAGAATTGAACCAAACACCTACTAAAATTCCAACATCAAACCAATATTATGTTTATTTTTAATATATTTTAATATTTTCATAAAATAAAAAATTTAATGAAGAGTTCAAAACCTTGATGGTCTCATTCATAATTTTTATTTCCAGCTTTCTCATCATAATTTAACTGTCTCATTACCTCACAATCATAACCCTTCAACCATCAATGATTTAAATTATTCAATCCCATTAATATGGCCACACCCATCTATCAATATATGGGCCTACATGTTGGGCCTATACACTTGCCCGCTTGATTAAGTGGGACTACAAAATTATACTCACCCAATTTATATTATTATATATATTTAATTATATATATATATTTGAGAATTGAACCAAACACCTACTAAAATTCCAACATCAAACCAATATTATGTTTATTTTTAATATATTTTAATATTTTCATAAAAATAAAAAATTTAATGAAGAGTTCAAAACCTTGATGGTCTCATTTCATAATTTTTATTTTCCAGCTTTCTCATCATAATTTAACTGTCTCATTACCTCACAATCATAACCCTTCAACCATCAATGATTTAAATTATTCAATCCCCATTAATATGGCCACACCCATCTATATCAATATATGGGCCTACATGTTGGGCCTATACACTTGGCCCGCTTGATTAAGTGGGACTACAAAATTACTTGAGAAACTAAAGATAACTAATAAATGTGCATCTACATAATTGCACCACATACCTTCTAAACAAGACCTGTAGTCTCGTGATTTATCGATGATGTCAGTCTAAATCGGTATATACTGATTAGAATTAATATGTTGACACACAAAAAAAGTTTGAAAATTCTCAAAAAAATATAAATTAAAAAAAGGAATTAGAACCTTGTAATTTGACCTAATGCAAATTTAGTTCAATTTCAATAAGAAAAATGTCAAAACAAGGAAAGGATCATGAATTTATCCTTTTTGGATGTTGATGTTGAAGGCATACTGATATGCTATTTTAAGTATTATTAATATATTTAATATTTAGTCAATTTAATTATGATTTCAACTTTAGGGTTATACATTCATTATAAGTTCACAAGCTAGTTTATTTTGAATCCTAATATATTAGCAAAACTATATAGATTAAGCATGGTTCTAAAATTTATCATAAGGATATAGCATGATCATAATAATCACGCCCCCAAAATAACATTCCAAAGGTCTTAACATATCTCAAATTAAAAAAATTATGATTCATCCACAATCCAAATATAATCCAAGACATAATATTTGAGGATACTAAAAGTATTAAATTATCATTCACCCACCTATGTAGCTTATAATCATTGAATACATCCCTCCATGAAACCCAAGGTTAACTAAAAAATATTAACAATCCAACTATAAACCTACATAATTTATACAATTATAAAATCATAAAATCAATCATTTATTGTAAGTTTATATCAACATAAAACTTTAAAACTGACCATTCTAAACTTCAAGAGATCCTTTAAGCTTTGCAACACAAATCAATTTAGATTTGTTTGAAAATACATTAGTATACTTTTACAAGAGCATCATGTTAAGCCACCAAAAACTTATCAAAACTTTTTAGTATTCTACTACCTCAGCCTAATCCTTTAAAAGGAGTGACAAGTTAAGCTGAAAATTAATATACTAAAGTGAGTTACAAAACTCAATAAGTGACTAAGATATCTATGATGAAGAGACGATAAAGCATATGACCTTAAAATCAAAGTGCAAGGTATAGATACAAGAATCATAAATATTATTTCATTAAATACAAGAATCATAAACATTATTACATTAGTTATAAGAATCTTATTTGATAAGCTAAGACAATACTTCTCCTTCTTCAATTCCTCTTCTTCTCTTCTCTAGTTCAAGATGAGTTACACCAAGGTTCTTATTTTGATAAGTTTTTTGTTTTTCTTTTCTTATATAAGTGCTTAGGTTTAGCTAATAGAAAGATGACAAAATGATAAGCGTATATGTCATATAAACTGAACAAGAATAAGTGGCACAACCGTCTTTTTTTTTTTTTTTACTTAATGTGAATCCTTTCATAAATTATATTTAAATTTTAAGATTCATAATTAGGTCCCTAACCTTGCAATAAGTTTCCAATGTAAAATTATTTTAATATAAAAATTATTAAATAAAGCTTTATTAAAATAATCAAATAAAAATCATGAATATCATAAATAATTTAAAAATAAAGGATATTGTAATAATCATCATACTTCTATTCACTTGTATTGTGACATATGCATTTGGTTATAGTTATGATTATCTATAAATTTATATATCAATTCTTAGTTACAAATTTAGATGTGTACTGATCCTTGATTAGTTAATGGTAACTTTTACATTAAAATAATTTTTATTCACTTATGAAAAATACATTCAATGACTATGTGCTTGAAACTTATCTTGTATCATATTATGTTAAAAGTTATGATTTGAAAATCATATAAAATTATATTTTAATATTTATATAAATATAAAAGAATGTTTAACATCTATGTGTTTTTTTTAAATTCAAGCATAAATGCAAAAAAAGAATGTACAAGTATAGTAAAATATTCTTTTATGATAAGTTTTATTGACTTGTGTTTACTCACACCCCCATTGAAAAAGAGTAGATTGAGTTTGGAGGAAATAAAACTCTTGATATTCATGATTTAATAAATATTTGGTTTGACATCATTTGGTAAATTCATTTTATATTTTTGAGAGTAGGATATGTTATTGATTTTGTTCAAATGTATGGAATCGGGTGATGGAGTTTTGTACATGTTTAGACATTGTAATTCTCTTAAGGAAACTTGTGGAAATTATGATGTTGTATGGCTCCTAATTTTTCACTGGGTTAAGGGTGTTACAATTAAGATACAAAATCATAAATGATAATTTTTTTTATATTTCTAGGTATTTAAAATAGATTTTTAATTTATTTTATTCCTTAAGGCATTTAAAATAGATTTAGTTCTATTGTTTTTTATTTCTAGGCATTTATAATAATTTTTCTATGAACACATCATATACAACTATTTCATCTAGTAATCATGTCCACAGTGGTGTATAAAAAAGTTCAAAATAATTTAATGAAACAACAGAAAATGAATTAGAAGAATAGTTTGATATAAATATATATGTTAGAAAAAAAAGAAAACAATAATATATATATATATTATAATCATAAAAGAAATACTACATATAATCCATAGTCTGATTCCTCACGCATAAGTCTCAGTGTTGACAGTAGTACATACTGTTTAAACAGTATTCCATCATATGAAAGCGAAAGAGGTTACTACTCAAAACTCAGCATCATGTAGAGCTGTTCATGGAGGTGGAGTGGCGTGGGTGGCCGAAAGGGACTGCGGAAACGGAGACTAAGATCGCTGCGGAGGGGCATCGAGGAAGGACGGACGAAGCGAGATCGGCGCCCACGGTGCAGAGACCTGACGGTGGTGTGGGAGGAACTGATGGTGCTCCGGCAGTGGTGCGTTCGTCGACGAGGTGGCGGTGGAGGACTTTGAGGCACGCTCACAGGAAGGACACATGATGAGGGTTGTGGGAGGCGTCAGCTGCGTGTAGAACTGGGGCGACAGCTTCAGGGCTCTCAGTTCCTGGACTTCCTTCTGAAGCCTTCGGTTCTCTTCCGTGAGGTTCTCGCAGCAGCGCTTGAGGAACCCGCAGTCCACCTCCGTCTGCTTCAGCTTCGTCCTGAACCCAACGACGGCATCAGTGTGGCTTCGTATCATTCTGAAACGCCCCTATTTCCGATATGTATGAGGAGTAGCATACCTTGCTCTTCTGTTTTGGAACCAGACTTCCACCTGCCTTGGCCGCAGGTTGAGCTGTTTCGCCAATGCCAGCTTTTGCTTCTGCTCGCCAAGGCCAAGGAGCAACAGGGTCAACATAGAGAGAGAGAGAGAGAGAGAGAGAGAGATATATATATATATATATATATATAGAGAGAGAGAGAGAGAGAGAGAGAGAGAGAGAGAGAGAGAGAGAGAGGGTACAGGATTAAGGGTGCTGTGCTCCTTGAAGCTCTCCTCGAGGATGGCGGACTGGTCCTTGGAGAGGCGGAGCTTCTTGCGGGAGACCAGGTCGCCGTCCTCCTCGTCGCTGGCGGCGCCGCGGGAACAGGGTCGCTCCGCCTCATGCTTCTTGTCGCGCTCGGCTCTCTTGCCGCCCACGCTGGAGGTGGCGCTGTCGGGGGAGGACGCGTCTGCCTCCTCCTCGCTGTCCCTCCCTGCTGCCGCAGCCGCAGACGACGCCCAGTTCACGTCGATCATTCGCAACACAGGCCGCGCCTCTCCTGCTCCTCGCCACACATCAAGCGTCGGTCTATCTTCTGCAATCAACATACCTCATGTAATCTGTGGTTTCTTCGCGACAACAACACCGGATCTACCGACTAAAGAACAAGCGTGGTGGAAACAGTACCCGAAGGGGCGAAGAGGAGATGGCTCCACCGCGGCTTCTGAACACAAGAAGATGGCAGTGGTCGCGAAGGAGAAGAATGATCAAAGTGATTGGTGGAGGAGCTCAGGCTGAGGCTTAGTGCCAGATCCTCCTTTTCCGTCAACATATTTGGCTTTCTCAGCTTTCTCTTCTTTTGCTTCCTTCTCTCAATGTTAGCTTTAACCCTTCCTTTACTTCTACCCTCCTCCTTTGGCTTCCTTACTTTTTCCTTTACTTTCACCCTCCTCCTTTGGCTCCCATTGATATGATTGATAGCAAAGGAAAAGATAGAAAAGAAAGCAGCTGAAGAAAAGGATGAGTACAATAGTAAATGTGTGAGAGAGAGAGAGAGAGAGAGAGATATGGAAATGGTGGCCTCCTGTTGTTGAAGAGGTGGTGTCTTCTCTTGGGGAGTATGGGGATGGCGAAGGGGTATTATATAGTAGATCGTGCCTTTCAAGTGCTCCCCACTTATCGCAATCATGAATGCTGCTACTAAATCCTTCGACTCTTTAGATTATTTCTATCTCCCCCCCCAAAAAAGTTGATCTCAGTGGTTCTGTTCTACATCTCCACGCGCCACTGAGCTCCGTAAACCAAGGGCTGTTCCTCCGGTTGACCATCGACTGTTTCCCACTCCTCACACTTTCACGTATATATATATATATATATATATATATATATATATATATATATATATATATATATATATATATATATATATATATATATATGCGCGAGACACAGCACAACAGCAGAACATGCAGACAAGAACCATGCAATGCAAATGTCTTTAGGATGGGATGGATTTCCTCCATGATCAGGCAAGTGTGTTACCCAAGTTGACCAGTTGTGGCGTGGTGTCAGGATGACTCTGAACACTGTAATGATCACTCACATGTTGCCATTCTGTGTCTATCATTGCCTTTGAGTCGTGCAATGATCACAGTCCGTGGACGAGATGGGATCCCAAGGAACAGTGTGCCCCCACCACCACTCCATGCCCATTCATCTCCCTCCCCATGGCATCGTGGTGTGTCCAAGACTGCACCAGCACAATCACACTCATCATCCACTCACCTGGTCAACCATCATCACATCATCATCAACCATAATCCATTCTTCCCGGCAAACTCATCTTCCAGAGAGAGATACGCACACAGCTCGGGGACGAAGAGAGTGAGGATGGGACCCGCACCATGATTCCGAGGGACGACAAAGCCGTGCCCAGTTTGACCGTGGATTAGAGGGGCCCATACCCCGACCGGCGAATCATGTGCGTCGGCACGTGGTGGGCCGACCCGGTCCGGCCGTTCGTGCGATCTTGTCGGGCCAAACCCGGACACCGGCTCGGCCCCATTACTTTTGCCCATCCCATTCGACTCCGGTTCATATGTTTTCGATTTAGAGGCTTAGATTAAATTGTGGATTCCAATGAATCCAATCCGGTCCTCGAAACGAGTGAGATATAATTCCGGCAAGATGTTGGGCGTGGACATGATTAATTGTGCCCCCCCCCCACGTGTGTTTCCTACCTGTCCCACGTGCATCCACTTTTTTATTACCCCTCCATCATCATCCTTTCTTCACTCTCATGGTGGAGAAGAATACGATGTTACCAAACCCTTTCTTTTTATGCAGGCAAAATATCACACTCTGAAATAAGTGAATTTTCATATTTATCTCTTATTTTATAGTTTAACTGCACTCCTTTTAATTAATCTTGATCGATTCACGTATAATATAGAACGAAAAATACATGGTTTGGAGGAGAATTAGGATTTCGCTCCTTCCCACCTAACCCATGTGATTTCCACGTTATTTCGCCTCCCATGTGATTCCCACGTGACCTCGTCAATCCCTCGTCAAAATACTCCTCCCAGTGATCATGGGTAATTATTATTATTATATATATATATATTCTTCATTTAATTTATTTATTGACACTGTTTCTTTTGGTTCTTGCCAAGATCACCAAATATATCTGATGGATACAAAAACACGTGCATATACACATGCATGCGTACATTCGATTAGTGGTGGTCATAATGGATAATGAGAGGTATTCCGTGGAAGGAGGAGGAGGAGGGGGAGGCGTGCCTGATATCACAACCCTTGGTGTCTCATCGGATGACAGAGGGCAAACCTGCATTCGATTTGATACCCTCTTCCCTCTTTCTCTAAACGTGGGTTAGTGGGGGTTTGTACGTCAGTTACAGGACATGCTTAGTTTTCATATCAAGCACAGGAAGAGTCGTGAAACCTAGTCTTCTCTTTCACCTTGATGTACCTTTTGCCTCGTTTCTACCCTAAATGGTGGGAAGCAGATGAACTGTAAGAACGCCTCCTGTTCCGTTGGTTGTACGTACATGTGAGGATTTCATGCAGAGGACTCCGGGTGCTAGACGCCAGTGAAGCCAATGCAAGGGGCCAAGCCCGCGACCAGCAGCAGCAATGGGAGCGTGGGCAGCAGCAGTAGCCGAAGCAGCGGTAGGCGAAGCGGCAGACGGGATGAAGGAGGGATGGCGATCAGGAAAGGGACGTGGATGGCCGAGGAGGACGAGATCCTGATGGAGTACGTCCGGAAGCACGGGCCCCGCGACTGGAGCTCCATTCGATCCAAAGGCCTCCTCGCCCGCACCGGCAAGTCCTGCCGCCTCCGCTGGGTCAACAAACTCAAGCCCGACCTTAAAACGTAAGTCATCCCTTCTCCTGATTCGAATCAAATCCTGTGGTGGATTCACTGCATAGTTCATGGCTGTAATCGCTGCGTTGACTGGTGTTGCCATGGCTGGAGAAGCGGGTGCAAGTTCTCGCCGGAGGAGGAGAGGATAGTGCTGGATCTGCAAGCCAAGTTCGGGAACAAGTGGGCGAGGATCGCGACGTACCTGCCGGGGCGGACCGACAACGACGTGAAGAACTTCTGGAGCACGCGGCAGAAGAGGCTGGCTAGGATCTCGCGCTCGTCTCTCCCACCCAGATCAAGCAAGAACGAAAAGGAGTTACCTGCTGTCTCTTCATATGAAGCGCCGCCCAACATGGAAGTAAGTCTGCTTTACATCACCACCCTGTTCTCACGTAGCAAACCATGGAGATGTCTTACTTCACCTCTCTCGTACGCAGGACACCTGCCTCGATCTGGTTTTGCTTGAAGAAGGATCCTCCAACGTTCAGTGCGGCAACGCTCTCTACGTGGACAACCAGTACGCCATGAGCATAGCTCCGAGCCCATGCAACCTTGGCCTTGGTACGGCCCTACCGCCCCTGCTTGAACCAGCAACAGAAGAGGAGCTGCTTCGCCTCCCGAACACCTCGATGCCACCGCAGCCGCCGCCACCGCAGCAGCAGCATATCGGCCCCCTTCCCCAGCCTCCCCTCGACTACCTCGACCACTTCACCGGCGAGGAGATCTGCTTTTCGGAAGAGTTCGGTTGCCAGGGGTCGTCACCGTGCATGCAATTCTTGTACGACGGATCGCCGTTCGCGAGAGAAGATGAGCAGCCACCGGCGCCTGATAGCTTGTTCGATGACTTGCCGTCGGACTTGTTTGACTACCTAGAGCCTCCGCCGCCGCCGCCTCCAACTTCATCTGCTTCATAAGGGAATGCCTCACGGGAAGCGGTTGCAATGCCATATGCTTGCTTTAAAGGCTTACTATTGCTTGTTATAATTGTGGAGCTTGATTTCATCAATGATTGACTTGTGGTTTGTCGTTTGTGCTAAGATACAATGAGTTTACAGTTCTTTAGTTCCAAAATACTTTGTCAAATAATCCATCGTTTTACATCAAATTTCATGTAGTATTATACAATATTTAACGAACTATATATAATAGACATAAGATAATAACCATATAAGAAAAAACATAAATCTAAACAATATCTAAATGTTAGAAATAACAATAATAAATCTTATAATTGTAATATAATGTGTTGTTACGTTATTGTCTTGTACTCTTTTTTGCTTTCATTTGAGAAAATACATGCAACCCAAGTATTTGACCCGACTAAATTACCTTCAAATTGATTGGGCAAAGATGTTGGCCCTTTACGACTCTTGCATGAAGAGACTTCACATGAGAGGTAGGACCAATGGTAGAAAGGTTTACTGGAAATAATATCGTCGTCGTGGACAATGCCGCCATCTGTTCTCCCTATATCTTTCATCGATTTCTCGGTAGTACCTCTTTCATCACCTCCCTTATTGGTTTTGGAGCGGAGCCCATAGGGAACATGCTTGTGGAACCCATGCTTTCATCCAACCATTGGATGGTATCATTTCCGGGGAATCCTTCAGAGTAGAAAACTAATTCTACTCTTTATGACATCACCAAGTCTTCCTCTTCTGCAACGCCGTCGCCTCGAGCGATCTTCCAATCCGAAACCTGTCCACTTAGTTTGGCTCCAAAGCTTGAATCCAGAGGAGGCGGAGGAGGGGACGGCGGGGAGATGACGCGGCGGTGCTCCCACTGCAGTCACGATGTCCACAACTCCCGGACGTGCCCCAACCGCGGCGTGAAGCTATTCGGTGTACGGCTCACCGATGGATCCATCCGGAAGAGCGCCAGCATGGGTAACCTCTCCATCCTCGCCGGTTGTAGTGGCGGTGTGTCGCCCGCTGACGGGTCGGAGCCGGGCGGCCGCGACGGGTACGCGTCGGAGGATTTCGCCAAGGGGTCGTCCGCGAGCTGCCGCTAGCGAAAGAAGGGTGAGTCGCCCTTGATCTCTCGTCCCTCTTGCTTGCTTTGTTCCTTTTTTAGGTCAAACCGTAAAAAGTGGGCCTTTTAAGCTGAATGACAGCCTGTCTATCATACTTCAGTAGTTTCTTTCTTATCTCTTCGAATATCATGTAAAGGTCTGGATTTGGTTATACTTAGCGGAAAGTTGAAATGAAATGTGTGATATGCCCATCTGTTCTGCTTTCCAAACTTAACATGTGTGTATGCTGTGTAGAATCCACACGTTAGCTTGTAGGCATTCTTATTCGGATCCCAAATTTTTTTGTTCAAATGCATATTCTCTCTTCATGAAGGATATAATTAAGTTTTGGGTCATCTTGGACTTGTAAGGGATGAGATCTATGCGTCACGATTTCAGGATATCCTTGAGGATTTTGTTTTTGCTTTAGATTTGCTATCTTGGTTTTTACTGTGTAGGAAATGATGGTATCTGAACAATTATTAGTTTCCGGAGCAGTATGAAGAAGTTATAGGTAGAGGGAAGATGGCAATGAAAACTTCTATTGAGCTGCCTACATTTCCTTCTATGACAGGCACTGGATGGGATGATTTGTTCTGGATTTGTATTTGGTGCCACTAACCGTGTTATTACTTTATCTGGATTTTATAAGGAAGGCTGTCGAAGAATAAATGACTTCTCTTGTAGCTGTGCTGTTACTAATAAATACTCTAACCAAATGGGTAGTCAACTTCATTGAAAATTTCATAATCAGTCCCAAGGATGTAGCTTTCTGATCCGAATGAGAAGAGACAACTTGCTAAAAATTTGACAGGAAACAAACCGAAAGAAATGGCAACCACAGAAAAATGAATGGATCAACTTTTACAGTTTCGTTTGATTGGTTGGTCTGCTTACTTTAGATATAAGCAAAGAAATGGAGCTTGTTTGAGGAATACATAAAGAAATGCAGAGAAATATACTGAATCTTTAAAGTGGTTGGTGATGCAGCATAGGTTTTGGTGACTAACAAGGGTTTGATGTAAAAATTTGTTTGATTCTTGGGAGATGATAGAATATGATAGTTTAGTTGGGTTGTTCTAAGAATATAAAAGGAAACCTGGAGAAGATAATAGTATTTTGAGAAATAATGAAGACAAATTGGTGACAAACCACCAGATATTCTACGATTCATACAAAACAAAAAAGTCATTGTGTCATGATAAAACCAATAGAATCTATTCCAGTTGGAAGCCACTTCTACTGCCCCCCACACAGTAACATAGGCAAGGCACAATGCAATCCTGAGCTGTGGCTCCCACAGGTTGTAACTGACTTCCTAGCAAGTGGCAAACCCTCCATGGATGGCACTTCCACTAATCCATCTTGACAGAAAGTTCCTATATGTGGCTTAAAAGATGGAGAGAAGAGAGTGAAATTGAGAAAAATAAAGATACATTTAGATAGAAGTAGAACAACGGTCCACGCTTGTGCATGTATAAAAAATCGCTCAACTGTACTAGATTCGTCGACATGGAAGATTTTCTTGGTATCACGTCCATTTCAGTTTCCGATTCAGTGTTTATAACCATCAGCTGTGTTATTCCAATCTGGAGCTTGATTGATGATGGTTGCATGGGCTCTTTCTTGATGATATATGCAGGTAATCCGTGGACTGAAGAAGAACATATGCTGTTTTTACTCGGCTTACAAAAGCTTGGTAAAGGTGATTGGCGAGGCATATCCCGTAACTATGTGGTATCAAGATCACCTACTCAAGTGGCTAGTCATGCACAGAAGTATTTTATTCGGAAAGGCAATACAACAGGAAGAAAGAGAAGATCAAGCCTCTTTGACATGGAAACTGATGAGGTCCCTCTCTCTCTTTGTGTGTGTGTGTGTCACTGTAATGAGCAGATGTTTGCATCTGTTCATTTTAGCTTCCTTAGGGGAAAATGTTTATGATTGTCTATTAGACATGCACAATGCCACATCATGTCAACATAATTGGATTTTGACATATTATTCACAGTATTTCAGCCTAATCTATTACATTGAGATAAGTTTGAACCCTTCTGTGATTTATCAAGGACTGATGACCCCTTAAATCTGTCTGTCTATCTTTTCTTTATGGGATCGATTATTTCTGTGAGGGCTACTGATACTGAAGACTCTATGGAACCATTTTTATCTATCAACCATACAGTTTAGTGAAAATGAAAGAATTTCTGGAGAGAAGAAGTTTAAATACCCAATGCTGTGTATAGTTGCCAAGTCAAGATTGACAAACTAGGAACATTCTTTCCTGCATTTCTGAAATTTGACCTAGGTGAATGGCTTCTTAGAGAAAAATAATTTTCAAAACATGCCAAGAGTGGATCTCTACATGTATAACTACCATGCCTGGAGGTCTTGCAAAGAAAGTTTTCAAAACCTTTAGGTCAAAGATCCAGATAATGAAGTTTTTCGAGCCCTGTCCTACAGCAAGTGCTCAATGGAAGCCTGTGAAATATAGTTGAGTTATTGGGTTTCCTTTTCTAATTAACACACACACACACGCGTGCTTTCCTTTAATTGTTTGGTCTCAGATGAGGGTTGATGTATGCTGTTTTTACATTAAAGAAATCGTGCAAAGGAGACATCTTTAGAAAGGTGGGAAGGATTAATTTTAGCCACATATATAATCTGTTTCTAAAATCATTTTTTCAGTATGCCTAACTAACCCACCTTATAATTTTTCAGCCCCTCGAAGCTCAACCATCTCTAATGAACTTCCAAGAACCAGAGGCACAAAATAACAAGCCCCTTCCGGTGCCTCTAACACTGAATGAGGATTTTGAATCAATGGACTCTAATGATGAGAAAGCAGTTGTCCCACAACCAGAAGCTCTTCGGCGCACTTATCCTGTGTTACGTCCAGCTTATTTTTCACCATTTCTACAATTATCATTCCCTCATTGGTCAGGAGACACAGCAGATACTTCAGAGCAACAGGCACATGAAATTATTAAGCCAACAGCAGTACATTTAAGGACCACTATAAATGTTGATGAACTTGTTGGTATGTCAAAACTGAGCATAGGAGAGTCTGCTGGAGAAACAGCATCTTCACTGTTTTTGCTTGGAGGTTCAAAGAGGCAATCCGCCTTCCATGCTAATCCATCCACAAGGGCTCATACATGATCCAACTATTCGGACAGGGCCAACAAGTGAAGGTTTGTCCTGTGATAATTATCGTTGCTTTCTTGTTAATAGATGATCACGGAACCATGGAAGTAACTGCATTTTTGGACAATTTCCTCAGACTGCCATTCTTATCTGATATTTTCGTAAATGATCAGTTGATTAGCATCCTTGGTCATTGGTACTTAAGCAATTTCCAATCAAACAGCAACTGCGGCACATAAAATGCACCCAAAGACCATAGGTTCTTGGTTGCAGACGTAACTCTTATGGAACAACTTCAGTTTCCCACTGCTGAAGTCACTGAAAGTAAGCACTAGTTCTAAAAGTTAAACTGCACTTTTTAGATAGCCGTGGTTCTGAACTGAGTTCATTGAATTGGATAACAAGTAGCTTCCAAATTAATGTTGTTAAATTTTGGTTTAACAGAACATATTCTTAGTTGGACTTTTCTGGCCTGTTTTCATTCTACTTGTACTCTTGAATGGATTTACACAGTATGTTCTTATGCAAGTCTTTCGGAATTAGGATAGCTTTCCCATTTCAAGATTCACGGCCAAGAATTAAACAAGTGCAGAACTTAAATGCATGTGAGACTGGTTTATATCCTGTGATTCTTACTTGGTAACTCTTACGTTGATGCTTATCAGAGGAAAACATAACTAGGATCTGTTATAAATGAATTAAGAATAGACTGAAGATAATCTGGAGATCAAAAGATGTTGCATATACTCTAATAAACCTGATAAACATGTATTCCCAAGTGTTGTATGATTTCTAAGCAAAGTTGATATGTTGTCCAGGAGATCTATTTTTCATTTGCTTTCTGTTATATCGATGATAGTTCACTTTCTAGTCTTTGATATCGTGTGATTTATGTGCTGAGCATGTCTTCCTGTTTTAATCTAATTAAGGTGTTGTGTTGCTGGGGATGCTATTCTGGTCTTCAGAAGTCTTGCTCTTTCCATCAGAATACAATTGGATCCATGCTAACCATCTGCCTCCTGCTGCTGACCACACAACCATTCATTGTTCTTGTGCCTGTTAATAATGTACAGCTTCAAGGACTTGTATCTATCTTTATACAAGAACTTAAATATGTTATATGTTTTCATTATTTTTTTTATGTATTATATGCTGAAGACAAATGTACTAGCATAAAAGATTCAAGATCCAAGTTTACTAGTTGTGTTCTTTTTTATTTTGTTTTGTTTACTTAATGGTGTGGCTATCACTGATATTATGTGTATATTGCTGTATTTGAAGTGGCAAGAACTGTGGATGCTTCACTGCAAATCACTGTTCTGACCAATTCAAAACATTGGTGAGTTTTTTGTTTCTAGGAATTCTCTAAACTATGGAAGTACCATAAATCAGGATCAACTGTGAGCTAGTCTTCAACCCTCCCAGTATTTCTCATTCTGAGAATAATTGGAGAAATATGAAGAAAAGAATTGCAGATTGAGAATTAGCCTTTCTTTTTTTATAAAGTAGTATTAAAATTCCTTGAGAAAAAAGCAAACAAAAGAAAAGAAAAGAGAAATCACCCTTTACATAAGTGTGATTCTCTCGAAAAGCTCAAGTTCAGTTTTTCCGGATAGCACCCCTCGATGTCTAAAGAGAATCTCACTTTTTAATATGACCAACATATCATCACTGCCGGTTGTAATTCTCGAAATTTTCACCCAAGCCAGTTAGATAGGTTAAGTAGAAGAAGAATTTGATTGTCCATATGTACAGGGGATGAAGAATTTGAGTGTCTAATATGTAGAGGATAGTCAGAGTCCAAGTCGATAGTAATGATGCATCACCCGTATGATAGTAAGGTGTCGGTCACATAGTGGTGAGTTATCATTCATACGATGTTGAGGTGTCAGTCGTGTGGCACCAGATGTTAGGCACATGGTGTTAAGGTATCAACCATATGATATTGAGGTGTCGATAGTCCTTTTATATCATGATTCTCAAATCATTTAGTCCCATTTATCATTCATACGATGTTGAGGTGTCAGTCGTGTGGCACCAGATGTTAGGCACATGGTGTTAAGAATGGTAAGATATCAACCATATGACATTGAGGTGTCGGCACATGGTGGTAAGGTATCAACCATATGACATTGAGGTGTCGATAGTCCTTTTTATATCATGATTCTCAAATCACTTAGCCCCCTAATCATGTTTTGACATACATAGTGGAGTTAGGGTATGATGAAATTTCTATTTCACTATAGACCTTAAGGAGTATGATTCAACTATCCTATCGTTGAAACAGTGCTATGGGGTGATTCGCTAGTAATGTCATCAAAAAGAGTCTTTTGGATTGATTGACTATATTGTCATCGAAAGGAACACTTTGAACTGATTTAATTGTACTATCATTAAAAGAACTATTTTGAGTCGATTCGATTGTATTATCATTGAAAGGAGTGTTTGGGTCGATTCGACCACACTATCATCGAAATAATATATTGAGCCAATTTGGTCATGTTGTTATCGAAGTAGTGACTAGGGCCGATTTGGTCGTGCTATCCTCAAAATAACACCTTAGGCTGATTTGGTTATATTATCATCAAAGTGGCACCTTAGACTAATTTAACTGTATTGTCATCGAAATAAGCATTTTGGACTGTTTCTGTCATGCTATCGTCACTAGGAATGCTTTGGACTAATTCGATTGTATTGTCGAAAAGAGTGTTTTGAACTGATTCAATCATGCTATCATCGAAAAGAGTGCTTTGACAAATTCAATCATGTTGTTGTCGAACCAACGCCTTGGGCTAATTTGGTCACATCATTATCATGAGTTATCTCTTCAAGCGGTTTGAAAGTGTTGGTGTTGGAAGACACCTCGTTAGATGGCTTGGTCATGTTGGTGTTAGGTGATACCTCTTCAGGTTGTTTGATGGTGTTGGTGTTGAAACACATCTCTTCGGGCAATTTGATCATATTGATATTGAAAACTATCTCTTTAAGCGGTTTGGTTATGTTTGTGTTAAGAATTACCTCTTATAGCAGTTTAACTATATCGATGTTAAAATTTGTTTCTTCAGACGATTCTATTATATTAGTATCGAGAGCCATCTTTTGGGGGGGGGAGGGAGGTAATCATATTGGTGTCAAGGGCCAACTCTTCGAGAGTTTAGTTATGTTGGTGTTAAGAACTATCCTCTCGAGCTGTTCAACCATGTTATTATTGAAATTTTTTTCCTTTGATGGTTCAACTACATTGGTGTTGGAAATTATCTTTTTAAACTATTACTTAATCCCACCAAAGGGTGGTACGATGCAAGTGCAACCCTCCATGCTGCTTAGCTCCAATTGTAGCCCTTATGCTTAGGTTACCGGGAAACATGGGGTAATGATTGGTTGATTCAATCTCTTATACCAATTTTCATTGGACTAAATTGGTTGTCATATCATTTAAAAGGATAATGATGCATTACCCATTCGATACAAGGTGTTGATCATTTAACTGTGAGGTGACAATACATTGGTTTATCAATCACATGATATTGAGGCATTAATCATGTGATGTTGGATATAAATTATCTGACACTAAGGTATCATCCATCCATATTATATTATGTTATAATTCTCAAATCGTATTAAATCAAATCAGTTATTATTTTTTAATAAAGTTATAGTGTTTTCTTATTGAAATGTTTTATCATATTTAAAAACACTAGGACTCCTTAATCAATTTAGATAATCTTAAACATTAATTATTAACCATATTATATGTTTTAAGATTTAATAAAATATTTTATTTAAGAGTTTTAAAATGATTTTAATGTAAATTAAGAATATGTTGATATATTTCAAAATAAAGGATGACAAGTCCTTATTTTTTTTCATGTAACCTTAATTTAGGCATATAACTATTAAAAAAAATCTTATATTATTTATACTATATAAAAATATTATTATTTAGAATAATTTTGAATAGACTTATAGCATATAGTGTTTTTGTCACTGGATCAAAATATTACAACTCTAATAAAGAAATTATAACTAATTTTCAATTAAATTTTTTTATTAAAAATAAATATCAATTTTACTATATGTTTGGAGGTATTATAAAATTATTAACATGAGAATCTGAATGATTTTGAATGAAAATTATGAAGGTCTTGGCTTATTTAATACTAAACCATAATTAAAATTCTAATTTTTTTTTCCATTGTCTTAAATTTAGGTCTAAATATTTTAAACAACCTTATATTATTTACAATAATTTAAAATAGTGAGATATTATTCATTTATATTGTGTTTCAATGAAATTATTGTGTTTTCCATTCAGTAATAAAAAACACTATCACCATATTCAAAAATATTGTATCTCTATTGAAAGATCCCAAACTTGATTTTTTTTTCCAAGAAATAACTTTTAAAAAGATATTTTAATCTTTTTACAAAGGGAGGATCTCTTTTTTGGGAAATATAGAAACGAAGGACACTATTAAGAAAAAACTCAAATCTAAGAACTCTTACCGAAATCTCCCTTCACATAATTGGAGAGATGTGGGAAGAGTTGCATTGAAAGATAAAGTCATCTATATCAAGTTTAGAAAATAACAAATTTCTCATTATAAATATTAATATAATGCATGTCATCTTTAAATAATAAGATTCACAAATGCCATTAAAGTATATACAGTGTAAAATTTTGCTAAAGAACATTAATATAAATCAAATTTAGTTAATGATTATTTAACTAAACTTAAAATTTAGAGGAGAATATATATAGGCAATTGTTTGGGAAAATAACCTCTTTTTTTTTATGATACCCCTTTTCATTATTCTCAAACATTCACCCCCTAATTCTAAAAATTTTAAAAATATAATATTCTTAAAATAAATATACTCTATGATGTTTTATGAATAAAAAATTAACCCATAAAATATTATAAATAATTGACGATTTTTTTAAATATTTTAGCGAGAAAATTGATATTTTTAAAATATTAGAAATATGAGATAATTGTTTGAAAATTATATAAAAAGGATATCATCTAAAATAAAAATCCATATATATATATATATGTATATATGTATATCATAAAAAGGAAAAAAAATAAAATAATAATAATAATTTAAAAGGGTTCGAGGCACCGAAATAAGTCACAATAAGACACCTTTCTCGAGCGTTGGTTACGGCGGTGGGAGTATAGAGCGAGAGAGATGAGTCGATGGCGGAAGAGAAGCCCAAGAAACAAGTCCCTCTTCTTCCTCTCTGTTGCCCTTCTCGTCCTCTTCGCCCTCTTCGTTGCCTTTTGCCTCTCCTCCAGCGCCGATCTCCTCCGCTCCCTGCTCCCTTCCTCCTCCGGAACCCTCGACGCTGCTCGATCCACCCAATGCGGCTTCTCCCTCCGCGGCGAGCGATTCCTCTGGTTCGCCCCACACAGCGGGTTCAGCAACCAGGTCTCCGAGCTCAAGAACGCCATCCTCTTCGCCGCCATCTTGAACCGCACCCTGATCGTGCCCCCCGTGCTCGACCACCATGCCGTCGCCCTGGGTAGTTGCCCCAAGTTTAGGGTCTCCAGCCCCACCGAGCTCCGGACGGCAGTGTGGGATCACATCATGGAGCTCGTTCGAGATCGGAGGTGAGTGGTTATTAATTGATTTTCTGATCTCAATTATGTCCGATGAGGATCAAAACCAAGAAATTTCATGGGAATTCAGTAAATTGTAAATGAAGAAGCAGTTTCTTGTCATCAAATTCATTTTTTGAAGTCACCAATCAAGAAACTTCAATTATTTATCCAGTGAAATCTGTATACTTTGCACTTCGTGGTATGTCAGCCTGGGCAAAAAAGACTGACATGAAGAAATGCGATTCTGCTAGGAAGCATCATGTCAAAAAATGAGTGGAGAATAATATTACCTCGATCGCTGCTCTTGAAATCTGTATCATGCGTTACCTATGTTTATTGATTTAAACCAGCTCCAATCACCGCCACCAGAAGCGACAGCAATTTTGGAGATTAGTCTTTGCCCAGGCTGTAGTATATCACAACTTTGTAGAGTTTGTGATATACCACAACCAAAACCCAAAATCGAACTTAAAAGTCTCTCTCTGGTGGTTGGTGATTGCTTAAGCCTTGCTTTGTGACTTATGGTTGCCATATATGATGCCTTTGCTTCTAGGTTGTGGGTGACTAATTCTTCTTTTGTCAGTGTTGGCTGCTGTTTGTTAGTATTTCTGAAAAATCTTGTGTTCCTTTTTCAGGTATGTATCAATGGGAGACATAATTGATCTATCTGTGGTGACATCATCTATGGTTAGAACAGTTGATTTTAGGATATTTGCTTCAGCTTGGTGTGGGTTAAACATGGAGCAAGCTTGCTCTGGTGGCTTATGTTGTGCCATTTCTGGCATAAAATCTGCTGTGGGAAATTTTGATCAGTGCAGATCATTGCTATCTGGCTTGCAGGGTAATAATAACCAGTGTACATATGCTGTAGAAGATGATTGTAGGACAACAGTGTGGACATACCTTCAGGACAATGATGAAACGTTGGACTCATTTCAGGCTGGCAAAGAGTTGCTGAAAAAGAAGAAAATTTCATATGTTAGAAAACGTAGAAGTATCAGTAAAGCTCTTGGACCTGGATCAAAAGCTGCAATGTCCCCGATCCTGGCTTTTGGAACGCTCTTTTCAGCACCTTACAGAGGTTCTGAGTCGTATATTGATATCCATGAAGTGCCAGGAGACCCACGAATACAATCTTTGCTCAAGAAAATGGAATTTATTCCTTTTGCCCCAGAAATCCTGGCTGCAGGGAAGGAGTTTGCTCTGAACAAAATTAAAAAGCCTTTTCTCTGTGCTCAGCTTAGGTTGTTGGATGGGCAATTTAAGAACCATTGGAAGACTACATTTTCAACTCTGGAGCAGAAGTTGAAGTCCCTAGAACTGAAACCAAATCAAAGGATTCTAAGTGATCCTATTAATATTTTTCTCATGACAGATCTTCCTTCTGTAAACTGGACTGGTACTTACCTGGCGGATCTTGCAAAAGATTCAACATATCAACTATATTCCATGGAAGAAAAATCTGAATTGGTCGTGCAGGCAGCCAAGAGACTAATGGCATCAGAACATGGTATCAGGTATAGTGTCCTTCCAAGAAATTATGAAGGATCGCGGAAGAAGAAAGCTTGTAACCAAGTGTTATTACCAGATATTCTTTTGTATATAGAAGAATCAGTTTGCAGCTGTGCATCACTGGGGTTTGTGGGGACTGCTGGGTCGACAATAGCAGAAAACATAGAGCTGATGAGGAAGAAGAACACCTGCAAGTTGTAGGGCATCTTTTCATCATTCTTATGTTGGTAATATGGTTAAACAGTTGCTTGTCATTGGTTTCACAATAAACATGGATGAACAGTCTGGATACAATCATTCATGAGAAAAAGATGCTTTTTTTTTCAGGAAGAACATGAAATACTTGAAACAGTGTTTGAGTGAGATTTACGTCCGAGGCAGCATTCTTGTCTTTGGAACTCTGTAGAAGGGGATGAAGCTAAGTAGTTGATCTCAGCTTTACGTGCAAAGCACAACATCAGAAGGAATCGGCACATGCCCGGTTTTGTCTGAGAAGAAGGGAACAATCAGCTCTCAACACTTACGGACATATATATTTTTATAGAAGTCTATTGCAAAAGGGACAAGCTTCAGCAGTTCAGCTATTGAAAACCGATGATGCTTCAACCTCAATTGCTTTCAAAATGAGTGTACTTAAATCGGTTATCAAATCTGTATTGGATTTTTCATGGTCTACGTTGTCACCGAAAGCTTGTTTTTGGTATACCATTCTAATGTTTGTCCAAAGTTTACTGTAAGATGCATCCTGGTTCAACATTTGTAACTGTGGATCCTTTCAAAAGTCTGATCTTAATTGTACGATGCAGCACTGACAGTTTGGGAAGGATATCTAGATACCAAAGGCTAGATTGCTGCAATGTGGAGTACCAAATAAATACTTGCAGTTCATGAACTGCATGGCGGGAGAAGGAGGGCTATGCCATCATGTATTTTGCCCACACTAAGATGAAGTTAATGTCGTCACACCAGGATCAAGGAATTATAATC
Source organism: Musa balbisiana (assembly GCA_004837865.1). Classification (NCBI taxonomy): domain Eukaryota; kingdom Viridiplantae; phylum Streptophyta; class Magnoliopsida; order Zingiberales; family Musaceae; genus Musa; species Musa balbisiana. The sequence continues at coordinate 27,818,317 of CM017191.1, forward strand.
TTTACCTGTGAAGAATTTCCGTATGGAACCAGTTGCATTCAGATCAGATGGCTGAATTGTTGATTGTTAAACTGTTAGCTCCATCTTTTCAGTTCACTGACTTCACATGAATGCTACAAGTTGAGACACCTATGACTTAGTTATTAGCAACTTCTTTAAATGTTGGTCTAGAGCAAACTCACTGGCTGTTGTGGTCCTCCTCTCTCTCTCTCTCTCTCTCTCTCTATATATATATATATATATATATATATATATATATATATATATATATGGTTTTTAATTTTGTATCATACTATTAGGTATGGGCGGTATGTACCGATTCGCCAACCTATCGACATATGGATCGCTTGCTACTTGTACGATTTTTCTTCCTAGATCAGAAAGTCGGATGCAGACCCAACATTTCGATCCTAAGAGACGAGTAGGAGAGAGGAAGAGAGAGAGAGACGAAAGAAGAAAGCGAGAGATATGAATCGGGTTGTGCGTCTCGAGGTTATACAGGTGTGTGGGAGGGCGACCGAGTTTGTCGAGAGAGACATGATGGTGACAGAAGAGGGCAACCAAGTGTTGGGTGTTGATGCAAAAAGTGATGGAGAGGATCGATGATGCCCAAGGGTTGGACGGGGCCGATCTCATGTCTTATAGCAATCTTGTGTTCTAATGTGATGGCTCGTTATCAATACATGGAGACCACTGGGACGAGCATGATGAGATACCGAGACAAGCATGGTGAAATATGTTGTTTGGGGGTCGAGTCCTGACTAATCGCATCGAGTCAATTAACCGATATCCAATGATCGGTGTGGTTGAACCAACCCATTTTCATCGAAGGTGGTCTTTAATTACCACCTATGTCCTGACTCACTCGTTATAAATATCACGTTAGAGTTGAGCTATGTTTGCCAAACTTAAAAGTTGGAAAACCATCTTCTCTAGAACTAGTATCTTTATAAAACTAATATTATACTTTCTATTGCTACAATCGTACATAATTTGACGTAATATTATGGACTCAAATTCTACATTTGAAATAGACAGCTTATTGGTATACTGTAACATATCGTTCCGTACATCGGTATCGTACTATACTGAGCATCGATATGATACGAGATTAAAATCTTTATTTATATATATATATAATGAGCTAATTATACACAGTCCTTATCAGCTAAAAATCTGCACCTTGCGGAAATACAGGACCCAACATTATTTCAACTCAAAATACTAATACCCCTAAGCTAGAAACAACACAAAAAAGATCCGTCTATTTGTAGTATAATCCATCCCACCTCTGACCTTTGTCAAGGTAACACAAGTGCCCTAACAAAAGCTATCACGTTACAACTGAGAAATGGAGTTACTTTTTTACCACCAAACAAGGCCTTATGGGCCTTCTAAATCAACAAAAATCAGCAAGCCCAATCGTCCATATCTTGGTATCATATTGTACATCTATGATATCATATAAAGATATCATAGAAAGTTCTGAACCGATACAAATTAGATGTTAGAAAAAAAAATCATATAAAGTACTTAGTTAACGAATCATACTGTCGCAAGTATTTTTAGTAGGTTGGATGAGGTCGTGTAAGACAATATCTTTCGATGACAACACTTTGGATTCACTAATACACAGTTTCAGACATGTCTCTAACACGTCATCCTCGTTTCGAGGTCAACGACTAGAGAGTGCTTTTAGTGGACGACTTACCAGCGTACATCCACCGTCCAATTCATCATCCAACGGCTTCTACCACTCCGAGCTCTACGAAGCGTAGCCCGTGCGAGGGGTCTCCTTCCTATATAAACCGACACCATCTCCTCCTCTCGCCCTCGAAATCCGCTTCGACGCGTCCCCCACTTGCGCCCGCCATCACGTCGCGCTTCCACCGGCTCCGATCTCCATCCCTTTCTGGTAAAAGTTCTTCTCTTTTCTCTGTTCCTCTTCTCGAATTTGTTGTGTTCCTCGAATTGATTGAGGAAAAAATAGGCTAGGTTTCGATCCGAGATTTCAAGAAAAGAATTGCATCGATGTTTCTACTGATTCTCCGCCTTCTGGTGGGAAAATCGGTTCTTGGCTTGATCTTTCGCATAGTTTTACTGATTTAGTGTGAGGTCGGTCATCATGTTTGGGGGTGCACCGGGGAGTGACCGTCCCGATTACTATGAGATTCTTGGTGTTGCAAAGAGTACAAGCCAGGATGAGCTGAAGAAGGCCTATAAGAAGGCAGCCATGAAGAATCATCCTGATAAAGTTGGTGACGCTGAGAAAGTAAGACCGTCCTCCATCTCGTCAGTAGTTCTCTTGGTCGTGTTAGCTCTTTTTCTGAATGCTTATTACATAGGATACTGTTGTTGCCTCATGTGCTGCTTGTGCTGAAGCATCTGTTGTCTTCCTCCTAAAAGTAGTCCATCGTGATATCTCAATTGCTGCTTTCAGTGTTATCATCGATTGTGATTTGATGTTTATGATTTGGAGCAGTACGAGGAGTTGTCTCAAGCATATGGAGTTCTCAGTGACCCTAAAAAGAGAGAAATTGATGATAAATACAGGAAAGATGCCCTCAAAGAGGGTATGGGCGGTGGAGACACATCTCATAATCCTTTTGAAATATTTGAACATTTTTTTTGGCGGTGGCACCTTTGGAGGTGAGTATTGATTGTTCAAATGCTTTATTCTCTGTTTTGGTTTCATTCAATGAAGCTCTTTTAATCTGAAGGTGGCAGCTCTAGACATTATATATAGTTATATACCTAGAGACGTGGTGAAGATGTAGTTCATAAGCTAACAGTTTCTTTAGAAGACTTGTACAACGGTACATGTAAAAAGATTTCCCGGTCGAGAAATGTGCTATGTCCAAAATGCATAGGGTATGTTGTCTACCAAACCTAGTTCCTTTCTGCTATGTGTATCATGCATTTAGTTTGCAAAATTTTCCTTCACTTAGATTCAGTAGTTTCTTATATCAATACATTCTAGGCATAATGAGCTTTCCTTGTGGAGAATTTTTCAATTCCAAAATGCAAAGGGTGTGTTATTTGTCAAAAATAGTCCATTTTTCAGTTATGTATATAATGCACTTAGTTTGTAAAAACTTTTCCTCTTCGCTTTAGTAGTAGTTATATGATAAAAATTTACACATAGATTGATTGCTTCTTTTGGTATTATAAACAGAGATTTTAATTGATTCAAGCTGCCACAATACTTTCATGGTAATGGTTTTGCAAACATTTAAAAGAAAACAGGTTTTTATCAAAGGTGCAGAACATGCATCTTGTTGAGCATTCTGTGGTCATGTTACACCAAAATGCTTTTGGAACTTCCAAGCACCGAGGGAGATTCTCTCCTCTTTATTATGATGGTGGACATTTTTAGTTAATAATTTTTTATCTTAAGAAACTTATTGACACTTTGATTGGTCTCCCAGGATTTTGGAAAATGATTTTGATGTGTCTAAGATTTGTTTTAAGTAGTAGTTGTTTCGATAAACATGCTTTCACCCCAGGGTTTGTAGTACCAAGTAACAATCAAGTTTGGTAATTATGTTCATTAGTGTTTCTAAACTTGTACTTCCTTGTTGACCTTTGCAGGCCACCAGTGCATCTGCAATGGTGGCCTTCACGGAGACTTCTTATAACCATGGATACTAGTCGCTGACTTGCCAAATGTTATATTCTTGAATTTGTGAAATAAAATTGCCTGTGAAGTAGTAAAATGAAATGAGCTGATTTAAACAGTTGCCGAGCATCCAAATCCACTTAAGGGTACTAAAACAGAATCTAAAAGAAATGGTTTCTTGTTAACATTCCTAAAGCTCATCAGAATAATTGAAGTCCAAACCAAAACCTAAGATGACCGAACATGGATCTTATTAACTTCGGATTATACCAACTAACTTCTGTAACCTTTCACCAATTTTGTACAATGTGTCTGAGTTTTAAGATGTTTTCTTGGTTACTGGAGTTAGAAAAGTCTCTAATGTGAAACATTCCGTCATGCCAATTGATAGTGAAGTAGTTTTACTGCTTGCATATCTGAGAATACATTTTCTAGGACTTAATGGATAATGCAAGTAGATTCTTAATTTAGACAATGCCAGGTGCCAAACAGATAAATCTTAATGAAAATGAACCGATTCTCAAGAAAGAAGGGGGAAGTAGAACAAGAAGGAAATGATGCAGTTCAAATGTTTAATTAAGTTCAAATTTTATTTTGTTGGTTCTTATCTTTAATCATACAAGGCTATGAATTCATCTATTGTCATGAAAGACTCGGTTCAGATGAGATTTGTCTGGTGCTTATAGGATTCTACAGGTAGTGATAGTTACCTTACATTTATAATGCATCTCAAAAGGTACTCAATTTTCACGTTATGTTTCTGAAATAGAAAAGAATATAATTGATCAATTATTGTGACAGTGGAGATCCATCTTACCTGAAAATTAAGTTAGATTATCTCATATCCATCTTACCTGAAACATGGAACCTGAGGTGTAGTGGGCCCTTGTTATTAGTCGAAGCCCAACTTGATTCAGCAGTCTTGGAATGACCTGTCCAATGGGTTCAAAGCGAAATATTTCCTTTAGCTCAAATCCCATGCATAAGTTTTCCTGTCCTTAGTGAAGCACCTTTCCAATTGAAGATTCATAATTTGTTTTCCCTATATAGGTTATAGATAAGTGGAAACTTGTAGCAAAACTACTTGTCCTTTGATTGATTCTACTTGTCCAGGAAAGGCTCCAAGAGTGGGAAATTAGAGACATGCCATTCATGTCAAGGTAGAGGCTTGAAGATTGTAACAAGAATGCTTGGATTAGGCATGATCCAACAAATGCAACATACGTGCGAGCAATGCAGCAGCAGCAGCTCAGGTGTTACAGACTATTTCCATTTTCTTGTGACATAACAAGAGCAGAGATATCTTTTCCCATTTGATTTATTCAAACCCATAATTAACGCAGGTGAGATCATCGGCAGAAAGGACAAGTGCCCTCGGTGCAAAAGGAAAAAAGGTTATCCAGGAGAAGGAAGTTACTGGAGGTGCAAAGGAATGCAACATAGAAGATTGTAATCCAAGGAGGAGCTGATGAAGCTGTAAGCAAAAATTTTGCTTCTTTTAGTCTTCCTTATGCATGGGTAACATTCGATGATATATGTTGGCCATGGAATGTTAAACCAGTCTCTACCCTTTTTCTCTTCTTATCTAAATAATGCTGATAAAATACAATTCTTGCAGCCTGACACAGTGACGGGAGACATTATCGTTATCGTACAACTCCAGGAGCATCCGCAGTCCAAGAGATCTCTATGTGGAACATTGGCTGAGTCTGTCTGGCACAGGCATTTTGTGGCTTCCACGATTTGCTCTTGACTCATCTCGATGGTAGACAGTTGCTCATCCAGTTAAATCCAGGGGAAGTTGTGAAACCTGTTAAATCTTATAATTGCTTCCCTTTCTCTAATTAGTTTTCAGCTTCCATGTAACAACATTAATCTGGCATGTTTCTTCTGTAAGTAATCAACTGTGAAGCGATGCCTTTACATCAAGTTCCGGTGCCTTCTCACCTGAACAGTGCCGTTCTCTGCAGAAAATTCTGCCTGCAAGCTTTAGCAGTTATCAGTTGTCTGACATGATGAAGCTGATAAACGTGAAGACACCACTCCATATGATGTTAGCATCGGAGCAGCAGCAGGAAGAGGAGGAAGCATCGGCTGAAGACAAGGAGAGAGCTGCACGCGTGCACTGTGCCCACAGGTAATTTTGATATACCCCCATCAGTACTTAAATCTATTTGTTCACATCTGCCCATATGATATGATAGTTGATCATTAACCATCATCAGATGCTTAGTTTTTCTCATTATTTTACGGATCCGACGTTATGATTTAGAAAAATGAAAAGTATTGAGTTATTGCTAATCCCAAAGCAAAAAACAAAAAAAAAACAAAAACAAATTGCATCCATTTAGCTTTCAGCATACTGCAATTTGGTGGCTCTGCACATGGATGAGTTGCACGTCCATCAGTTGTCACATGAGATGCTGCAATGAAGTTGATCAGCATCATTCCAACGTAGGGAGTTGAGTACTCTGTCCTAGAAACCACGTGCTACTTGTGTCCCAGATATTGTTAAGAAAGTTCAATCATGCGATCCTTTCTTGGGTAGGACAGATTCCGCAAGGAATCTCGCAAGCTCATCGTTCATCAATTGAATCATGTGTCTGAATCTTCTATACATGTATGGTAGCATCAAGATATTGAAGGATAAATCTGAAATAAAGAAAAAAAAGAAAAATCAACGTTTGCATGATCAGTAATCACGAAATTTACAGCAGTTGCTGCTGATGTGTGGTTGTGTCAAGGAGAGGTGTCTTGAGGGAACAGCAGTTGCCAATTATTATTGTTATTATGGCTCGAAACAAGACCTTGGTTTGGCAGGGTTGGAGACCTCGTGATTCGTGATGACCCCCCCCCCCCCCCCCCCCCCACACCGCCACATGGCCTCCACTCCTGTTGCGGTGGACAACTCTATGGTCTACAGGTTGTCCGGCACATGCCCCGTAGAGTGAGATCACAGCGTGTTGCTTTGACAAACGTGCACAGACCATCATGAGTGCGATTTCATATTTCGGTTTTCATCCCACGGATTAGAGAGACTCCCAATATAAAATTAGCTTATTGAGGATGTAAATTCTTTGATCATTATTAAGTCATGAAGATGTTGGCCAAATCATCCAACATTATGATCATAACATGACGGCTCATATTAATATCAGGATTCTCGGTTAACGTATCATGATGAATATGTAGGCATCCATATCGGCACTCATAGGATGGCGTGTGATCCGGTTGCTATGAGATTCGTGCGGAGTATTTGATGGTTTGTCTCCAATGCACTGTTGCCGGATGAGAGAGAGAGAGATATTAATTTGACCATCTAATCATTGATAGTGGGGTGCTACCTAAATCTTGGTTCAAGCTGCAGTGGGGGAGACGAAGACAATGCAATTTGGTGGGTGGCAGGGCTGATGAAGCTGATTGCTGTCATGTGACTTGACCACATTCACGTCGTGTTTAAGATGTGTGGGGGCGGCCAGCACCGCCATATCTGACACTTCATTGGCCACTGTATCTACTTCACTTCTTCAGGCCATGTTTTTATGATTGTGCCAGGAAGACGATCGGATCAGTTTGGGCATGTGGCACCATCCTACACAACCATTCCCCTTTTAGGGTCCCACATGAACATGACAACCTCTCTTCCTTCTTACTGTACTGTGATTGAGTCGTTTAAGGTCCTATGTGTATGATATATATATATATATATATATATATATATATATATATATATATATATATATCTCTCTCTCTCTCTCTCTCTCTCTAATGTGCATGTAGTACACTTAAGTGGGCAAAGTATTTTTTTGATGTGATGAGGACTATGGCGGCATCACATAATACAGATTTATAGTCTTAATGCCCACATTGGATGTATAATTGTGGAGCAGCATAATCCAAGTACTTTTGGTTTGCTTAAATAAGTCCAATTGTGAGAGAAAGTCCTCCTCCACCTTTCGTGGCCTCTTCTGCACCACTGGACCATCTTCTCCTGCCCATAATCATCCATCTCTCAATTTCTCATATATATATGTATATATATAATGTTTATGTTCATGTGTCAAAATCGTATAATTTGAAGATGAATAGGTAATTAGTAGTGACACTAAACCTCAAAGTGATTGAAATAGATAGGTTGAGAGTTAGTGACCACAAGTAAAATAAGATTATGTTTTAAAGTTGGGTGGTTTGCTCCACAACTCAATCATCTTAATATATTTAGATTAAATGAATTATCATGCATATTAATTCATCATCAATCAATGAATATAAAATTTCAACCAAATGGGCACATGAAACACACACTAGTAATCTTTTTTGGGTTTACTTGGGAGAACAAAAGGGGTGAGTAAATGTGGAGTCAATGTAAGTAGGCCACTCATTCCCAATGCAATCAGTGACAGCATAAATGCATCATCGTCTTTCTTTAATTTTAATTGCAGGTCTCTCGATGGGGGCATCATAAGAGCCCATCACATTGCTATTTATGCTACCACTCATCATTGCCCCTCCTCCTCGAGCACCTCTTGGCTTCTCCCTCCATGGAAGAAGAGTTACTCCTCCAAGAATGTGAAGCTAACACCTGTTCTTCTTCTTCCTCCACCATCACCTCCTCCTCGTCCTCTTCCTCCTTGTCCTCCATGGCCACCTCTTGCTGCCCCAATGCCTCACCGGAACTACCTGGTCAAAGCTCGAAGAAGGAGAAGAAGACGTCCAAGAGTGGATCCAAGAGACGGGCTGAGGCTGCTCCTGCTGGTGGTGGGGGTGGAGCCAAGAAGCGAAGCAGGGATGGGAAGCATCCGGTGTACCGTGGCGTTCGAATGCGGAATTGGGGCAAGTGGGTGTCGGAGATCCGGGAGCCGAGGAAGAAGTCGCGGATCTGGCTGGGGACGTTCCCGACGGCGGAGATGGCCGCCCGGGCGCACGACGTGGCGGCGCTGGCCATCAAGGGCCAGTCCGCGCACCTCAATTTCCCAGAGTTGGCCGCCGAGCTGCCACGGCCGGCCACCGCGGCTCCCAAGGACGTCCAGGCCGCGGCAGCCCTCGCCGCCGCGGCCACATTCTGTGGGCCATGCACGACCTCCCAGTGCACGGCCCCGGACCAGGCCGAGCAGCCGGACCCCACGACGCCGCGGAGCGACGACGACGACGACGACGACGCGCTCTTTGACCTGCCAGATCTCTTCCTCGGCCTAAGAGAAGGATTCTGCTACTCCTCCTCCTCTTCTTCTTCTGCATGGCTGCCCTCCACGGATGAAGACGGCGTCGAGTTCCGAATCGAAGAACCATTCCTTTGGGAGGACAATTAACCTGCGCAACCCATGCATGCATGCATCCATATCCCTTCTGTCCACCTCCAATGGCGTGAGCACCGGAAGCAGCACGTGCACCGTCCACCATGAGCTTCCTCCTCAACTGCAAATCCACAAGCTCTGCAACTCTTCTGCCTCAATTACGCATCCGCTCTGCACGATTGAATGGTCAAACAACAATAATGAGGCAGGAACACATGTTTACTTTCTTGCATCACAAGTTAGTCTGCGATGGCAGACAGGCATAGATATGAGTGTGAATAAGCTTTGAATTCATGTGTATGTGAATAAAGAATAGGATTCAAAGGCGATGGTCGTTGTTGCTATCTCCCCCTTTTGCTGAATTGGAAAGCATTTGCTTCGATCATGTGCTTGGCTGCTATGGACATAGTGACAAAAGCACTAGCAGGACATTTCTTTTCCTCATTTGACGAATAATACATCTTTATCAGCATTCGTTACCCACTCGTCAAGATGATCTTTCAGCACTAAGCGAGAATCCAAGCTGCACTTTATGTGTTTGTAGATACCTTAATCTCTCTCTCTCTCTCTCTCTCTCTCTCTCTCTCTCTCTCTCTCTCTCTCTCTCTCTCTCTCTCTCTCTCATTTGGCTTAAGGTCATGACTTGGCAAGCCAGGTGGCGCCACTATACATACATCAGGAAGATGAAAACCTCCATGGAATCAGCAACTCTTCCTCCTCTTCAGCCCGAGAAAAAGTTACGGAGATGGTAACCTGTTCCCTTTCCCATCTAGACGCCACGACCACTTGGATTACAAGATGGAGGTCACGAGATAAAGGAACTGAGATGGAACGATCTACAGCCACTCAAGTCGCAGGTCCTCTCATCTTCGATATGTGATTCAGCTGACAAGATGAAGCAATCATGGGATTGAACCCTGCAACGACTTCTCGTGTACTATAAATGATGAGTGTAACTTTCATTACGTGATAAAGATCACTTCACTGCTGGGATTGGGTTGCAGAGCGATCAGAAACCTGCAGCTGATCTCCACACTAATGACGACGAGTGACAGGTGAGTGGCATTTGATGTTGCATGGGCACACAGGCTGGCAGCAGAGAAGTCAAGAGCAACAGTACACGGTGAGAGTGTCCCTCACCATCATCGATGCATGCATAGAGACAGAAATATATACGCATAAATGTACACACGACTGACGACAAAGCTCGAGGCACGACATTGTAGGGTGAATTGATGATGTTGATAGAGGGTCTCGGAATCTTTTGATGAGCCAATTTGGTAATAGATAACGCAGAAAGGGGAACTTGACTAGCAATCTACCTTCACCGTTGTCTCATTACATGATTCTGTAGCCTAATACTGACAGAAGCAGGTTAGCTGGGTGCTCATGAATAGTCCATATCTGGCGGCAGAACTTTGTATGCACGGTACAGACCTTTCAAATAATGTGGCCTCTGAAATGACAGTAAAATATTGTCCTCTCTCTCTCTCTCTCTCTCTCTCTCTCTCTCTCTCTCTCTCTCTCATGTTCACAATTCAAGCCTATCATGAGTTTTGTACTCTGCAAATGTTTCGTGCCGAATAATTACAATGGATCATCATCCTTGAGTTAGGTTGCGTGTATTATTGACCCTCCTGATCTCACAGGATATCTTTGCGTTGGTCAATTCTCCTCTTTTTATTAGAGAATTTAGATTTAGATGTTAGAGTTAGATCAACTAATTAAGCATATAATTTGTTGATGATCTATTTTGTTTCAGATGTTTTGCCAAACCACAAACATGCACAAGATGCCATCTTTCACTCAACAAGCAGGCAAAATGATTCATCATTGTGCCTCCTGGAGTACAGTGTGAGCAGTGGTTCTAAGTCACTGCAGACTCTGTTGTTCCTTTGTTTCCCTAACTTTCACTGGCCAATGGAACAAACAGTTCATCGTGGTAAGGACAAAACTAATTGTTCAGCACAGTCCTGCAGTACTTCACCCATTAATTGCAGATACTAAGAAGAAAGATGCAAAGTTTTTGCTCGACCACTTCCTAAAAATGTCGTCGTGGAAGCTGAGCAAGATAAGCACAAGCAAAGCATAAAGTCGCACATTATAATTCTTATTCTTTCATTGTGGAAGAAGGGAAGGAAGAAGTGTTTGCAGCCAGCCTCAGCTTTCCCTTTGTGGTGGAAAGAAGCCCGGGATGTGCCTCTTTTTACCACCACCATGCGTCACGAGATCTTGCATGCCTTTGGTGCATCTTCTTCCTCTCCCTTTGGGACCCAAAAACAATGGATGGAGTGGATTTGCTTCCCGCCGCCGGTGCAGTATCCACTGATAAGATCAGGCTAATATGAATGACTAATTACGCATCGATTGATGATCCTCTAGAATGCACATTGGCTTACTTGCATGCAGTGGTTAGGCTTTCATGTCGCGAGCACAAGATAGGAAGAAAAGGTGCTTCATGGATGCCGAATTGCTTTTTACTTCACTTGTGCTTGTGATGAAGCTGTTGAATCGTCGGGTGTCGTTTTTATGGGGAAGAAAGCGACGCAGCAGCTACCTCGTGCGGGGGGAGGGCGCCACGCAATTTAAGAGACGGCAAATGCACCGGTGAAGAAGGATACTTGTGCATGAGGTGGCGAGACTAAAGCTGTGGTCGAGAACAAAAGGAAGATGGGGCAAGTGGGCGATGCTACATCACGGAACCCGCGAGACTGTTGCTGTGCTGCTACTGTTGGCCATCGGGGTAAACAACAGGGAGGAAGTGATGTGAGGAAGAAGCTGAGATACCACCCAACAGGGGAGGAGAAGATTCCAAGGAGGGCGAGGAGGAAGGAAGGCTCACAAGCACGAGCTGTTCTCCGGCATCGGTCATCCATTTGATTCCACGAGATCTTTCTCTTTCAAATCCATTCTCACGTGTAAGTCAGATTAGAGTGGGCGTACGTACCGAAATCAACGATGTAGAGATCAAAAAGAACTGAGCATTGAACGAATACTCATTGATTTGGTTCAAAAGAAGTGCGGGCTGATAGAATAAAGAACGAAGAGTAAAGATCACAAAAAAAAAAAAACACTAAAGTGTCTATTTATACATATTGAAAGAGATAGATAATTTTTTTTAATTGAGCAACGAGATTTTCTCATATAGTCGAGAAAAGCTCATCTGCTATGTAGTTGGGGAAATCTCTCTGCTATTTCAATCCCAAAAGCAAGATTTCCTCGCAAATTATTGTTTGTCAATCTCAAATTCTTTAAAATCTCATATGTTATTGCTCGAGTCTTTCTCACTCACTAAGAGTAAGACATTGCTCGAGTCAATTGGAGTAGCTGAGATGTGTTCTCGATGACCTAACACAATAGTAGTAGAGAAAGCAATGGTAGCATGTTAGATATACGGATCACGAGTGAGTTCATTGTTTTGAGCAAATATAGTTTATGTATGCATTATTTGAATCAATTGTATTAGTTTAAAGATATTTTACATAATTTATCACAAGATAATATCTACTCGAGACGAAATATAAATAAATAAATAAATAAATACAGAAAATGAAAGTCTTACTAATTGTAGATATTTAATATTTACAAAATGAAAGTCTATCGATCAATAATATCAAAAAAAATATCCATCAAATTAATTAAGTCAAGAATATTATCTTCTTTGAAAAAAAAAAAAAAGATCATATGTTACATTTGAAGCGATTATAATTTTTTTTATTTTTTTTAATAAAATAAAAAAATATCCATCATTTATTCAAATAGAATAGAGTGGGAACGAGAATGCCTTGCGGCCGCCACATGTCTTCTTGCATCTTAGATTCCAGTCACTGTCCATCACTGGTGATAGAGAGAGAGAGAGAGAGAGAGAGAGAGAGAGAGAGAGAGAGAGAGAGAGAGAGGAACAATAGCAGTCAAAAACAAAACAAAAAAAAAAAGGTAGTACATAGAAATACACTAATTTATAATAATCATAAATAATAAAAAAAACTAGTGCAGTACCACCTATCCTACACCTACATATCATCTGTGGAAGAACAATGGCAAAGAAGTTGAACCCTCTCTGTCTGTCTCTCTCTCTCTCTCTCTCTTTCTCTCTCTGTAATCCAGATAGATAAGCTGGACTCTTGGCAGTGGTTGGCAACTTGAGAAACAATAAAAGGTTAATAAACAAACAAACAAACAATAATGTCCATTGTCACGTTATCTTGGCAAAACGAAATTTCAGATATTATGGCAGATAGGATTCACCCTTGGGGAAATATGAAAAGAACAGGTTGTATGATATTGTAGGTATTATATTTCAGATATTATGGTAAATAGGATGATGTAAATAAAACACCGTGCACTATTGTGGTGGTGGTGGTGGTGGTGTTGTGGTCCTCCATTCGATCCGAAGACCTGACCTACTCGATCCCTACTGCTAGATTCCTGTTACAGCGTCCTCCGAAGAAGATAAGAACGGTTGGGGGGGAGAGGAAAGCAAGCACTACCCACCACTCGGATCCTCTTAATTATTGTCACCGTCTGCTGCACTCATCACAGTACCGCTGACGCAGTCACGCAGTCCTTCGTCTTCCCTAAGCATTGCGTTATGAGAACCGACGCGCTGCTGCCGCATCGCATGCTCATCGACACAAGTATCCTATTGCGACTGTGGTGAGCACCGTCTCCACTGTAGATTTTCCCGTGCGCTCACTCGGTCAAACTATGGGCTGCGGTGTGGTGTTGCTGTGGCAACCTTCGACCCTTTTCTCCTAGCTTTCCATGGCGACAAAAAGTGCACAGGTGGGGATGTCCGACGATGTGAACTTTGAGCAGCTATACATGTATGTATAATGAATCTTCTTCCTCCTCTCTGTTCCAATAAACCTCTATCGACTTCCATATATCAAGTAACATAACAACCCAAAGTGTCCCATATAAACTATTAGTAACATAGCAACCATTAGTTAAGAATAATACATTTTTATTTATAATTTTTATCGATTTACAATTAGTAATTTATCTCACAATTTCTAATTCTAATTAGCACGTATCAATTCCACATCGTAAAGGGCCGAGTACATCAATATCTCAAAAACAACTGGGCCTGTGCCATGGCTTCCACTCATGAAACAACCAGAGTGACGTAAAAAATGGAAGAATCCACAGGAGCAACCTCCAAATTGAGGCTTCAGTCTTGATTTGGCACAGTCAAGTAAGGCAAGCAAGGTGAATCCTGAGCTTCATTTCATTGAATTATGAAACAATAGATTGGATGGAGCAGGCTGGTCCGTCCAGTGGTTCATCGTGTACCAGGAAGATACAACTTGCTATGACAGACAGCCCATGGTGCCTCCTCATTCAATCACAAGATATGTTACAACACCAACAACAACAAAAACTAAGCTTCAAGACACAAGAATGGCAGCGGCAACACAACTTGCCTTCTGTGGTGCCGCGTCAGATTTGAATCCATCATCTCCGATGACACAACAACACAAACAACCCAGGATCATATGTAGATTGGTTTCACATCATTAGGCCCAAAACTCGTGCCACAAGTTGGGCACTTACGTTGACGGCTGCTAGAGGTCCTCTGAATGCACTGGTGGCAAAACAAATGATAACATTTCGCAATCACAACCTGAGTCCACAAGAAGAAAACATGTAAAATATTGGGAAAACGGAGTAGCCTAGTTATTCATTAGAAGAAAAAAAGAATGTCAGCATAAACAATCACAACAATCATAGTAATAGTTTCTAGAGTATTTTTCACCTCCTTTTGTCGGTCAAGGCAGATACTGCACTTAAGGATCCCCCTGTATTCCTTTACTTCTTGCCGAAGTTTCTCCAGGACCGTAGAACCGTTGATTTGTTCCCTAAGGTAGGAAGCTTTCCTGGTCATGACTTCTAAGCCTTCCTCAACTCTCTTCTTGTCATACCTGATCATTTGGACAAGAATTCAGTAGGCTCTAGCACGGTGAACTCAACTCTGTTATAACAGCAGGAATAATGTAGCTTGGTACCTCTCCTTCTCTAGTTCCATCAACATACTTGCAACATCCACTCGGCCTTTCTCGACCTTGTTTTGCATCCCGTCAAATGATTGCCTTAGGTTATCCGACTCAGTCTGCACCTCCAATAATCTTTTTTTGGTATTCTCATACATGACAGTACTCTGCCACCCATCCTCGGCAAGTTTCCCAACTTGATCTGAACATACCTTTAACTGCAGCAAGTACACATCTGGTCAATTTTTGGGATGAGCCGTATGCCAAAGTAATTGTTAAAGTCGTACTACCAGGTCGTCCATTTGGGAAACTTTTATATTATATAAATCCACCAACAAGTTTGCCTGCTGCAACTTCTTATTCATGGTTTGTAGTTCCAAGCGCAGTGCTTCCTGGAGCTGCGTTGCTTTCACACCCTCTACAACAAGCTGGACAAAAAACTATCAAAATTAAGTGACTCTAAGGTAATGGTTGGAGGCACAACATAACCAATAACAAATTCATAAAGACAGCACAAAAACCAAAAGGAAGATTAAAATGGAAATGGAAACACTCAAAAATGAGGAAAGAAGAATTTGGCATAAACAGATGTGAAGCATAACAACTATTAATCGATGCATAATTCACAATTGAACCAAGCCGATAAACTAGATCATGGTCATCGTTCATATGGATGTTTTTGTCACAGAAACCCATGCCTGGTCCATGTTTTCTTGAAATAAGTAGGTTAAAACAGAAACCATCAATTTGATCTCATTCTTAACAAGGAAACTAGAAACATTACAACAAGGTGATAAGAAGAGTACACTATTATCGATGCTCATGGCTTCAGTTGCAGATCTAGAACAGTAGGAAACATGTTGGGTAAAATAGAAAAACTATGACCATCAGTCTCAAATCCAGGATTTTTTCCCCCTACTCTATGTAGTAGTGCAGCTTGCTCCACCTATGACACGATTGCATCAGACAACCTTGTTTCTGCTAAGCAAAAAACATTTTATAGGTTCCTTGTCCCTTAGATCAAGTATTTGAGTTCAAAAAAGAAAATGCTATGGGAAAAGAGTCCAAATTTCACAAACGACAATTCATGTGAGGCATCAGGCAGCATGTTTGCAACTTGAGAGGATTATCTGAACTGGAGACTTATAATATCTGCTGCTAAACTATCATGAAGTTGTACCCAAAAAATTTGTTTGCTCATGCACTCTAATCAAATAAGTAACCGTCAACGATGACAATTTTATGTCATTTCTGAAACGCAATTCACATGTCTCAAGTAAGAGGAATCAGCTTGTAAAATGCTCTCAAGGAAGCCAAAGAATCTCGAAGCAAAAAAATTATGTTGATATCACCTTAATGTTGTAATCATCTCTCTCTATAATTTGCTGCAAGAGGTGTTGGTTTTGAGTTTGCATATCTTCATATGCTTGCCCAATACTCTGCAGCAAGTAGGTCAAGTGTTCATCTCAGTATATATTTTCATTACTGAACAACTGATACATCTTTAATAAAGAAATTCTAACCTCGATTTCAGATATATAGGCTTCACCTTCCTCATGTTTAGACTTCAGAATCTCAGACAATTTAGATATATCTCTGCATTAAAAAATATACTGGTCATTCATCACATACTTCAGAGAGAAACCTACAGAAAACCCTCCAGCCACCATTTCCCTGCAGGACGAAATATAAAAGTGCTAAAAACTAGTGTCACATGAATACAGACATGGGAATATGATACAAATCTGCATTCAAGTGACCAAAAAAAAAGAAAAGATATCTGGACGTGTATTATTATATTACATGTTTGTTTACTGAAAAAGTATAATAATTAAAGAATCATTAGAGCATCCGACTCACAGGCATGCAGCACAAGTACATGCAACACTGTGCATTACATATTACCTAAGCATGTAATCATCTACTAAAACTTTAACAAAACTTTGTGTAACCATAATAACATCTCAAACCGCTCCTGGTACAATTCGTGGAATATGCTACACACTAACAACAGCTCCATCCACCCAGGACCGGGAGAATAAAAGACAGTAATATGAGCATAAGATACCTGCCACATGCCTCCAACTTCCGCCTTAGTTCATCGATCTCGGCTTCAGCAGAGGTTAGCCTCTTTTGAGATGTTGCTTCAGCTTCAATGGCTGCCTTAACACGCAGCTCCAAGTTGTGCTCATCAAGAGATGATTTAAGACTTTGAACCAAAGCCCATGTTTTGTATTCATTATCCTTGGACTCTATGACATCCCTGCGGTAAGAAAGATATACAAGCTTAAATTTTAGTTTTGCTGGTCAATCTAAACATAATGCTCGGTGAAAACAGCATCCGACCTTCCCACATCAATATGGTCTAAGCTATAGAGGTTGGAAAGGAAGTTTTATTAATGCAAATATTACATAAAAGAAGAAGAATCTCTGCTAACAGTTAAACAGGTGCAAGAAGTAGACTTTCACTGCATTTTCGGAAAATGAATGAACTGTCTCTCCTCCTTAGTCAAAAAAACATGATTTCATTTGGATGAAAAGCCAACAGTTATGATCATCATACCAGTATTTAAAGCAAACATCCTGCTTAACATAATAAAAGTAAGCACACTAAAGAGTGGCAAAGCCACAGTCATTAATAGTATTGGAAATACAAGGTTTGCAGGACACTAATTTTAATAATCTGATTGAGGTGTCCTACTTCAGATTCATTGATATTTACTCACTCTAATACAATCACAATTGCAAGTAATTCTACAAGAATCAGAAGCATTAACCTAATGAAGCAATTCCATGTTGTAATTATTTTTATCGTCTATCAGGAGACGAAGCTTAAAAATGTAAGACAAATTATACAAAGAGGGTGTAATGTATTAACACCAAAGGGAACATCCCAAGCAAAGTATGATAATATGTATTCACCCACTAACAATTCATATGGTACAACATCTACGGTAAATTCTAAATAGAACTATGCTTAAAAGTTTTGACAGTAAAATAGTTTGCATCTCTTAGTGGCAGCAAATCAAGAGAAAATCTTTTTAAAAAATGAAAAGAAGTTAGAACCAAATAATCAAGTCTAGGGCTCCCAATCTAGTTGCTTATGACAAAAGGACTAATAGTTATTAATTAATATGAAACAATAATTAGTGTAGAAAAAATAAGAATTAGTTCATTCTTGTTCAACAAATTTCAAGCATGTGTGCATAAGTCATGCCCCTGAGAAAGAGAACATACATGTGAATCAAAACATTCACTAAAAGCTAACATGTCGAAAGATATAATAATGCAGAATGTATCATGTAGCTCCTACGCAAAAGATAAAATTACAAACCTGGAATCTGTGGATTCACGTTTATACATTTCTATGAATAGCATCGACTCCTGATTACTCTCTCTTAAATCATGAAGCTGCTTCAGCATAAGCAAACAAACATTAAAGCAAATTCAGCATGTAAATATAATGCCACATAAATATTTACTCTAATCCCTAATATGAAAATTGGTAAAAAAAAAAGCTCTAGAAAAACATCACCAGCTAGTTAATGTTCGAAAAAGAAAAACAGAATATATATGTCAAAACTCTGCAAAAATGTTGAGAAAAATTTATACAAGAATTCAAACACAGAGTTGCCGATGCATTTTAAAAGTATTACATGGTAGAAAGGCAAAGGAAGCAAAGAAATCTGACAATGAACACATCAAGACAAGGTAAAGCTCCAAACAGGAATAAGTTGGAGTAGAACTAATTCCAGAATGGAAAAAATTAAAGAATATATACCAAAATGACCATTGCTATTGAGAAACAAAAATTAGTTCACAGAATCAAGACAATATAATAAAGATGAACAGATAAGTCTCTGGATACATTGTCGTGCAAATGAACAATGAACCAAAGACTTGTAACATAAGTAGTACGTATAGTTCTTATGATCTTTGTGAAAGACATTGGATAAGAGATCTACTTTCAAGCAATCAACTGTCTTTCTAAAGACCATCACAAACTTAGGCTTATCTTGCTTAATTTTTCATTCTTCAGTTCAAGATGTAGTCCTTGATGTCACCTTCCACTTCCCATAACTTAATAATAATTTCTCAATCATATAAACACAAGATCATCCATTTTAAATAACCTAACAAAATTCCTATACTTAAGCTTTTCTTTTTGGGTATTCCTCAGTTTACAAGGTATACACAAACTCCAGCAACATGTCATCTTAAAGCTCCACGGCAACCAAAAATAAACCGTAGCAGTAAATTTTAAAGCTTAAAGACTAACAGAAAAAAAAACAACCTAAATCAAATTTGTCTATTTATAATTCTAATAATTAAAAATGAGCAAACCTTGGTAATATAACTATTTCAACTCATATAAACAATTTCCACACAAAACTCCAGCCACACATGATAAAGAGCTACTTGTGCACATATAGAGTTCAGCAAATATTGCAGTTCAAGCAATACTTAAAAAGCAAGCTTCAAAAAAGTAACAAAAACAAATTCAACATGTCTTGCCATGATGCTATCTATTCCCTATAGGAGTAAACAAAAAGCAGACAAGCATATATGAGCCTACCACTGAATGCAGTTTCTTTATTTCAGAAAGTTGATGAGCGGAATTTCCAGATAAAGACTTAATCTCATTCTCCTACACCAAATATTGTCAGTCGCTTCAAAATCCATAATGCTTAACAAAATGTAGCAGGTTCTGCATGTGGCCTGTTTGACAATTTTCTTACCTTCCTGTGCAACATACTAGAAAGAGATTGAACTTCTGCACGGAGAGAATTAAGTTCTACAGCAGCCACCTTGTTTTTATCGATTTCACTTTGCATGATTCCCATGTCTTTAGGTAATGATGAAACAAGTGCCTTAAATTCGTGAATTATTTCTTTCCTACCTGAAATCATCAGTCATGCCCCAAGTAAGTCCATTGAAACAGGAGAAATTAACTCACAAGGTATTTTGAAGTAAACTTGAGCCACTTGACGAGATACTTGGTTCTCTTGTGGCCTCTTCAAATTTGGTCTCTAAGAGAACCCTTTCATTGGCTAGTTTCTGCAAAATCTGCTCTAGCTCAGCAATTCTAGACTTGGAGAATAGAGAGACTCTCTGAGCAATATCAGCTAATTCAACTTTCAAATTCACTTCTTTTTCATGCCAACTGAAGCTATCCTTTTCAACCTGTAATAAATATGTTGAGACAAATCTCATCAGACATATGAGCTAAAATACCTAAACATACATGTAGACTGCATGTATCTACCGACCGGTTACCACCTGCAATTTTTCCAGCAATGCCCGGCACACATCCATTTCTTCTCTCGATCCTTGCAGGTGAGCATTCAACAATTGAAAAGCTTTGGATGAAGATATAATCTTGAAATCCATCAAAGCATTCTGGAATATATTTTCCATGCACAGTAGTATTATAATGCATAAGAATTTAGAAAACAATCAGAATATTATCCTTGACAGTAAATAAGATAAACAAAAAAGAACCAACCTGCAAATAAGCCAGTTTCTTTAGAATTTCAATTCTTTCTTCATTCAGTCTACTAATCTCTGTTAATCGGCTTGAAACTAAATCCTGATCAACTCAAGCACAAATGGAACAGTCAATAGGACAACAAAAACAACACAATATAGATCAGAAATGTGAAGTGTCAATATCTACCGTCAATTCCTTGAGATAAAATTCCATATCTTGCATATCCTTTTGAACATCCTTGACCTTATCTGCGCCTACTGGTTTGTTTCCTAAAGTTTGAAAAAGGAATCGTGGGCTTTGTGCTGTATCTTTTTGCGACTTGAGGACTGTTAGTCTACGATTGCTTTCTTCCAACTCCGAAACTGTATTTGCCAACTCCTCTTCACAAAATATCATAAAGGTAAATGTCAATATCAAACAAGTATTTCAATATACAATATAGATTGCTGTTGTTCTTAAAGAGAGACAAAGGTTTATGGCATCGTTCCATAAGCTAATATAGAAACCAAAGGCACTCCCAACCCATTAAGTCCTTAGTTTAAAAGTAGAAATTATTAAGAAGCATAGGTTCTGAAGGAACCTCCAACAGTTTTGACAAGGTTACCTGCCAGGCGTTTACATTCAGCTTTGTTTTTAATGTCTACATCTCGATGGTTCTGGACATTATCTGCCAACAGCCTGTGCTTCAAATGAAGATCACTTACAGCCATGAGAAACTTCCTAATCTCTACCTCTAGGTCTTTAGCAGTTTTCAGCAATGTCCTACTGGGTTCTGTGACATACCAACCAATGTAAAAGAATAAGCCAGAAACAGATCTCAAGATTAATCAAATAAAAAAGCTGCAAAGATAAATAAGACACTGCATGATATAGGTTTATACCATCTTCAGGCAGAGTAGCAAGGGCAGCAGCAGCACACACCTCATTTACATGCCACACATGATTAAATGAACATATAATATTTTGTAAGATGTTTTTTTTCGTCAATTGTGCTGCTTGTAGATCATTTTCGTTCAAAGTTGGAGCCACATCATCTGAACACTCAGTGGCACCAGTTTCCGTAAGTCTTGTCAAGAAATCATCTTCTGTGTGGGAGACTGGTCCATCTGAAAAGAACATATAAAATAAGTTACGCAGACTACAATAACAACAAAAAAGTGTGAAAGGCACCCTAGCATTCAATAGTTGCTTCCCCAGCTGGAAGCAGAGAACGCCCTACCCAGGATTTTGCAGAAATCACAACTTTGGCAAATATAAACAGACCGGTGCCTAAATTAAAGACCCGCAGAAACTCCCAGATAAAGATATAATCCACAAAAGAAGAAGCAGATTGAATCAATCAACTAACACAAGTCCACTAATCTCTTATATCTGAAGTCTATATAAAATCCGAAATTTCATAACTTGACACAGTGGTACAACAGACAACAAAGAGATTCTTTGAAGATCAAGCCATGCCAAACATATGTTTCCATGAGCCTGAAATAACCACAAGATAGGATGCTTTGTTGCCCCCATGATCTCCAAACAAAATTTTCCAAGATTTCTAATCAACATGTTGATGAGGGAATGCAACTGCCTCATAACTTCATGAGCAGATTCTAGCATATCTGCACTAGTTGCTAGTTAAGAATGCAACACAGTGAACTCATTGTATTGACCTCGTCAGGCAATAAGCTAACGAACACCAAGCTATATTAGGCAGTAAGACATACTGGTTTCAAATCTTCTTTTTTTTAGAATTTATTAAAAACTCTTAATAACTGCATTTTCTTTTATTTTCTTCTCTCTCCTCCTCCTTTGCCACCTCCGCCTCATGTTCTTCTTCTCCTACTCCACCACCACTTCCATCTTATCCTCCTACTGCTACAGATACTCCTTTGCCTCCTCCTCCTTGTTGTCATCCATGTCCGCTGCAGCCTGCCAGTGTTGCTGCTGCCTCCCATCTTCTGTCTCTCTCTTTCTCTATCGTCTGGCTTGGTAGCTATCAGTACTGACCTGTTTCGACACACCAACCTGTACCACTACAGTACCGATCCGGCCTCCAATCAGTATCGGCAGCGAACCAAGATTTCCATCCATCCTTCATATCACTAACAAACTTCACTGAGTTGAATACTAATCTATGTTGTAAAAAGTGAGAATCAAGTGGAAGAAAAAAAGAAGACAAAAACAATCCCAAATCCCTTTGGGTGATTCATTTGCATATGCTGGTTGACTCCGCTTATAATTTTTCCTGCTGGTCTTTTCAGCATACCTCCAATACAGCAAACATTTTTGTCTTGAGCCACAGTAAAACATCATTGCAAAATGTTCTCAAAATGTGGCCTTAAAGCAACGTACAGCAAAGTAAAAGAAAATATGCATGAGGTACTAAATTTTCACATGGGAAAACTTAGATCTCCTAAAGGAATAAATTTAGAACTTATTGAATGTAAAATAATGGCTAAAATGTCTCACTCTCTGTCACATGAGAATCTTTCAAGTGAACAGCACCTGTGGATCCACTTGCACTGACAGAAAGTGATTCCAGATCACCAACAAGCTGTTGAAACGATTAATGAAATTGTTATTTAAGCCAATATAAAAATCTGATGGACTGTTGTAGTCAATCATAAAAAGAAATAGAGCATACTAACCCGCCCCCAGTATTTATTAACCACAACTAATGTGTCATCGTGAGTCTCCTGTTTCTCTTTCAGCTGATGAAATTTATTCTCGAGAGCAAGATACTCAAATTTCTGAGCTTCTAATTGTTCAGCAAGCTTCTGGTTCTTGTACCGCAGCACAGCAACATCGAGCTACATAAATAAAATCACTGAAAAGAGTTACAACAATAGCTTCTATTCAGCCAACCTCAGCCAATAAATCTCATTCGATATGACAGATAAATAGGGGAATCAATTAATGGGTGAAAAAATGGGAAAGGTAAAAAAAAAATGCATCAAATTGTCAAAATGACACTTTGGGTCCCTTGCTACATGAACCAATCACTTACCCACGTTCCACAACGTATAGTGATTTTCTTTCAATGTTTGATACCAAAATGCCAAAACGTTGAACAACTGACGCTTCATGAAAGAAAAATAATTATTATAAACAAGTTGGGAATTGAAGCTAAGTTTAATAACACATCAATCCTAATATCAGATACTATATCTAATGAACCGCCCCCTTGAGTCCATCGAAGATCCAACATAAACAAAAATCAATCTTATACCATTAACCATCAAATAGTGCCCCACCCCCTACGATATACAATCCCTGCTAACCCTAGAAATTGCAATTACCAATCCACACAATGAAAGAAAAAAAAACACACATGTAACTCGACCATCGACACTAAAACAATACCAAGGTATAAAAATGCCCGAAGCACAGAGATCACACCTTCTTGTCCTCAGAGAACGGGGCGAAAGGCTGCTTCTTGGCGGCGGCACCGGCACTGGTGGGGGAGATGGAGCTAAAATGGCGGCGCTTCCTCCCCGGCTCCCCGGTGCTCCCCATAACCCTAACCGCTAGCAGCAGGAAACCCTAGGCAGCTGCTCCACAGTCATATACGTCGCTCCCGAGTCTCCCCAAATTCCCAACGAAACAAGCAAATAACCGACACGAGAAGATGCGTTCGGCGATCAAAAGCAGGAATCTAAACCCGGACTCAAGGATCACCGAAAGATCAAATAAAAAGGGGAAAAACCAGCAAAATCGAAGTGGGGCAACAAGAGGAACTGGAAATTGGGATCTCCCGCAGAAATATTCGATCTTCGTAGTTGCTTGGCCTCTGATTGGATCGGAAAGGTAGACAAGTGGGGATCGTAGGCGTCCCGACAGGGCGGAGGAAGCAGGGGAAGCACACGGCCGCAGCAAAGCGCGCATGGGAGAGAAAAATAATATGGTCGAGGACAACGGGGGTATTTTAGTCTTTCCGACGAAGTCTCCTACGGGATCCGGTCACCGCCCAGTGAGCGGTAGGTCTGGCTCGTTACTGTTGTTGCAAACTTGCGTGTATTTTCTTAATAAAAATTAAAATGCAATATTAAATTACATAAATGTTATAATTTCATTAGTTCTTTGATTAATTACATGCATATTATCTCTCAATTATCCACAACAACAACAAAAAATCACCATCGAATTGGCGGGTTATCGTTGGCATCATCAATTATGGATTTTGTCAAGTAATTTATTTTATCTCTACGAAGAAAAAAAAAAGTAAATTATGATACGACATTCATGATTATGATTAGACGAGAAAAAATATTGTATAATATAATGTTTATATGTTTGAAGATTGACATGAGCATGTATCCATAACCCTGATGATATATCACTTTGTAGATCCAACAATATCAATATATATATATATATATATATATATATATATATATATATATATATATATATATATATATATATATATATATATATATATATATATATTCACTTATTTTGACATATTAATCTAATATTTTCTTCGTGTCTTATGATGAGTCATTGTGTTACAATTATAATATTTGATGGCTTAATAATCATCGTAAGAAGATTCATTCTATCTATCAAATATTAAACTTTACCAACTTAAGTATCGGATGAATATTTATATAATATAATTAATTTATGTAAGATCATATCTCAAATCACCTCACATTCTTGACACTTAGGATTTATGATAAGCTCATGTCTCAAACCTAAATTTGGTCTGAATTTATAGTGTTACCATGTATTATGAACATAGCATGTTAACTTCGCTAAGTAATTGAAGGAAAAAACAAGGAATGATAACTTGATGATTGTCTGAAAACCTAAAGAAAAAAAAGGCTTAAGAAAAGGTTTGTGCCTCAAAATTATAACTTAAAAAGATGTTTCATTGCACTACAGTTAATTATAAATATTTTTACTAATTAATTTAGTAAAAATATAATTAAAAAGATAGATGATGATGAGCATCGTTGCTTCTTCGCAATATGAGTTATACTATACATATTAAATATGTAAGTATAAAAATAATGATTATGTTGCTGGTAAATGTTTTATCGACCTTAGTCCATGAAAACAAGATAAATATGTAAATATAAAAATTATAATTATATTTTTATTATACAAAAGTTTTTAAGAATACTTATTTTTTAATATAAAAATTATCTATGTCATAACTTGAGCATTCGTTTGGTCTAAATTATTGATCAAAATGCTTAAGCTGAAGTTGACATAACCCACATCAAACCCTAGCATAGTGCATATGAGACGTAGCCCAGTGATGACTCCACATCGTGACGAGTCCTTTGACTCCACGATACTTAAACACTATGTCGGTTCTAATATCAAATGTCACTGTCTGAGTTTGATGAGTTAAATAGTCTATCAATTTCGTTTGGTTTAAATCATCGATCAAAATGTTTAAGCTAAAGTTAATAATAGTACATTCATCAAATCCTTATAAGTCAATCTTAATCTTATCAACTTCCAACGTGAGACTAATTGAGGGTATTATAATATGTTACTTTAAAAACAAAAAAATTAGTGATGATCTTCTTGGCCACAGTAAAAGTATGACAAAAACGAATAGTGATGATCTCCTTGGCCACAGTAAAAAAAATGTTTGAAAAGAGAAAAGATATACACCAATATACCTTAATTATATTATAAATATAATAGATGCAGTTTATAGAATTAAAAGATGATCAAAACATGGCAAAGACGAAGCATTTTAGCTCGCTGGAGCTCTTAAGGATGACAGCACCTTCTTGAGATTATGTCCATAGCCTGCACTTGTTGTTGGTTCAGTAGGAAAAGGAAAAATGCTCCATCAAATTCAAGAACAAAAATCATGCAGCAAAATGATGGAAACGGTGTTAGTATTGATAGACAAGTTACTCACCCTTACATCTCTTGTTGAATCGAATGAGGTCATCTGGTGATAACAAAAGTATTGAGTGTTTTAATTCAAAAAATAATCTCTAAAAATCTCGATGATTCGATTAAGGATTTTATTATAATTTTTTTTCTGTTCATAAGGAAATCAGTACAATGTTCATAAGAATAATTTTGTCAGCCTGTGTGATGAAGCTTTTGAACCATCATTGTATTCACCGGAAAACATTGTCAACCTAAGTAGCTTTATAAACTAAGAGGAATTTGAGAAACAAATAGGTAGGATCCAATGTATTTTATAGGTTAACTACCAGCATTACAAGCTGGAAGGTCAGTGATTTTGTGTTTGACATCAGCAAGATAGTTTTTGGGGGAAGAACAACTCATATTTGTGTTGGTTGACCTAAAGATTAGTGAGAGAAAAGTAGGTACCAAGGGTTCTAAAGATTGATACAAGTGTAGTTGGAACCCTTCAAAGCATGAATGATTTCATCAACAAATATTAGATGCTAGATTTTTTTCTCTTTAATATTAAAAAAAATATCTCTTTAATATTAAGAAAAAAGAAGAGAGAAATACAAGAAAAGAATAAAGAGGTAAGAAAAGTGGATCCTTTTGTTGACACCTCTCTTTCTTCTAAACTAACTAAATTCTTCCAAGAGATGAATTTAATAAGAAAATTCATTTGAGTTAGCATTTTGGATATGACTTACCATGATAAATTATAAAATGCCTTAATAAAATCGATTTTCAAGAGAGTAGGGGGATTAAGATTTTTGAATTTTGACATTGAATGAACAAGTTTATTGGGAATAAGAATGTTATTATGAATAAATATTTTTCGTTGAATAATAACTGATTGTTCGTGGGATATGAGTTAATTCAGGTCGATTATTCAAGTTTTTAAAAAAATTATTTTATTATAAATAAGTAGACTTGTTGAATCGAGTTATTTTATAATTTTGCAATGTTATTAAGAATGACTCATTTCTCTAATGATTTTTTTTTTCAAAATTTAAAGTACCTGATGATATTCACTAAAATCACAAGATTATTAACCTAACCATCATTTCCTCACCCCTTCTACAGATATATTTTATAATGTAATGATATAATTTAGTGAAAAACTATTATGATTTATGTCTTTTATGTCATTAAATTTTATTTATTTATTTTCAAAGATTAGTTTACACTCATTATATGAGTATTTTTATTTATTCATTACATATCTAGGCCACATGAATTTTTTTGTAAGATTACATACACACATACATATATTTATTTTATTTATTATTTAATATAAAAATATTTATTTATGAATAAATATTTAAAATATTAAAGAGTAAATTTGTCACAATAGACTTTTGAACTATAAATTTATTAAATAATATTTATATCAATATATATTTAAAATATAATTTTTATATACTATTTACCGAACACTGAAACCACTGAAACCTCTTTCTTTATAATGCATATATAAAATATAAATATATTACTAAATTCATTTATTTGTTTATAATATATATTAAAAATAAAAATATGTTACTAAATGCACCCGAACTCAATTATTCAATTTTTTTTATAGATTTATCGTGATAAGAGATTTAAAAAATATAACTATACGATTCAACCAAAATTGAGTTACTAAACCTATCCGAAGATATAAATAAATTAGAATGTCCAATAATTATTGGGACAAAAATTTGCACGTTGCACTAATTACAAATAAGAAAAAATCTAACAAATGTCTAACTTAACAGCTTTTACTGTTTGTTTCTGTTTGCTTACGTGTTCTTATTTCCTGACAAGTTAATGTGAGTTGTGTCTTTCAAGGATCACGATAAAAAAAATCCGACCCGTCTTGACCCGAACCCGATCCAATCTCTCACCATCACTTACTTATGACCCCGCCTGCTCGCCATCGAATCGATTCACCGATTGTCCTTATGCTGCCAGACTCTTCCCAACCCGGATCCAACTTCCAACCCGGATCCTACATCGTCAACACAAAGCAGCTGAGCGAAAGGGAGATGCAAAAGGGGTACGAAAGCTCCATCTCACCTGCTCTTTTAATCTCGACCGTCCGTCTTATCTGATAAAAATATTATGTTCCTTATTCGAAGGCTGGCGGACGGTTGAGATCAGAAAGAGAAAAGCGGGATGGATGGGTTCGGACGCAGGGAGTTTGCATCCTAACCCGACACGTGTCCGCCCCACCATCCGCATGCCGACGAAACCGTCGTCCTGCTCTTACGACGCGCTCTCGCACGTGCTAATGGAATCGTCAATGAGGGCAGCACCGTAAATCTGAGCCCATCTTATGACCGTTTCCGGAGCCCCGCCTCTCTTCGCCGCAGGATCCCCTCCAACCTTTCTACAGACCCAATCCGACCAGACCAAATCGACGTCCATTGGCACTAGCGGGTCCTCATAATCGGACGGTCAAGATAAGAACTTGAAGAGAGCAGTCGAAAAGTAGATTTGGTGGGGATCCTCAACAGAAAAGGGCTTCGTCATAAACTCCGCTTCCCCCCACCCCCACACCAAATCCAACGCAGGGCGTGTGAGCCAGTGAGCGCAGGATAGGGTGCCCGAGGAGGAAGAAGGAAGAGTAGAGGAGGATAGAAAAAAAGAAAGAGGGGCTTTTGGTTTTCCACTCCGCCCGTCGCTTCGCCTTCGCCGCCTCCGATCCACCGGAGAATTCGTGGCCCGTGTCGCCGCCATGCCGGGATGCCTCGGAGCTAGGGCTTGCTGGTGGAAGGAGTTATAGTTATCGTTATCTTTAGGCGCAGATGAGAGCCCACGGATCTGCGTGGGATTTCTGGTCCGGTCGCTGAAGGGGCGAGATTTCGTCTTCGGATGGAGGGTGGTGGAAGCTTAGCCGCTCTTTCTTTGGTGCGTTCTCTTATTTTCTCTCCGTTGGCATCCGCTGCTTTCTCGGCGCTCCGTTACTGCTTTGGTTCGCTTTTGATGTGCTGGGGTTTGGTGTGAAAGTAGGTTTTGGTTGTGGTTTTCATTCGTTGGGGTTGGCATGTTTGAGAATTAGGTGATTGATGTGCTTTATGTAGCGGGAACTTTTATCTTGTTCACTTTTTGTTCTTTCTCGAAAGTTGGTGCCTTTATCGCTAAATTTAGATGTTAGCCTTGTTTCTTGAGCTTTCTTCGGTGCTGTCATCAGTGTGGTTTACGATTTTGCGGATTTATTTGCAAAAGTTGGCTGTTTGCGCAGTTGATGGTTAAAGAGACCACTTTTTTTGTTTTGGTTGCATATAATTGTTCTCCATGTATAGATTTGGTTACTTAGCGAACATTTATATGTTCAACGTGAGGAGTCGTTGTGAACATGGAAATTTTTTGATTATGAGCTTGGTGGAGGATAATGCTTAACCATATTATTATTAATACTTTCTTTTTTTGCTTCAGTAAGTTGATATTTTAGTGAATAGCTTTGTTCCTTTCCCTACCTGCACTTGTTTTCATGTTGGTGTGGTTAAGAGATTTAATAGGGTTTATGCAATTTAGATGATTGGTATTGTAATGCTTGTTCTGTTAGAGCCGAGGTACTTCTCTCTAGTAATGTTTACCATGATGAATTCTCATGTTGTGAGAATTTATACCCTTGTGTGACCTGAAACCTATTCATATGTAATGCTTGATCTTTTAGAGTCGAGATACTGCTTGCTAGTAATCTTACCATGATGAACTCTCATGCTGCAAGAATTCATACCCTTTCGTCACCTGAAACGTATTTGTATGTATTGATCATGACAACATTCCTTTGTTGCAGCTATTTGCCTAGTTATAGTAAATTACAGTCATAGCGAGGGGGTTACTAAATTAGTGACATCATACTAATTTGTGCCAATGAGAACATATAATAACATTATCTGGCTGGTTTTGATCTGGGCATCAACTATGACTTGTTGGCCTCTTATTGGTCTTCTTTTTTCTTCCATGGCTTTGAGATGGTTTCAAGTTAGTTATGCGCATGCAAATGCTGCATTGGCCTCAGGCTTGTGCCATGTGAGGCCACATGATGATCCCATTGGCAGCTTGAGAATGAACAGGAACTTTTTCAGATTTTTTCCTTCTCTTTCTATTTCTTCTTCTTGTTGTTATCACTGTTATTGTTATTTTTGTTATTCTTGTTAAGTCATAAACAGCAGATCATGGAATTTTAATAATCTGGTAGATCATGAAATGCTGTTTTCCTCTTATTGTGGTTGCTGCTTATTTAGAAATTTTTTCCTTAAAAATGTACAAATGCCAATTCATGTTTTTTTATGGTCACAAGCTCTTGGTTAATATCTAGTTAGTACCTAATATGGGGCAAGATCCTTACTCTGAAGAATACATCTCACACTTTATGTGAAAAAAAATTACATCTTACATGAAGCTGATGCTTGCAGCCATCATACTGCAGGTGCAGCAAATGCTGCTTTCAGACATTGTATTGATCTGTCACCTCTGTACACTGTACAATCATATTTTAACTGTAGCTACAATTATATTCTTAACTGTAGCTCACCTGATGTGTATCTGTTGTTGTTATGAGGATATGGTGGAAAATGAACTTTCCGGGGTTTTGTTGCTGGCATGGCTCTTGCATCACAGATTATTTGCTGAAATCAATTTGAAGGATTCATGACCCTTTTAATATGTTTTAAGGTTTGTCTTTGTATATTGCCGAGAGATACTAGATGCGTTTGAGATAACATGGTTGGTTCTGGATCAACATGCTGATGGAATATGCTATATTTATATCGGCACTCAGTTTGGGCTTTTGTTACTTGGCTTCTCTTACATTCTGATATTTTACCTTCTTTTTAATTTTTTTAAGTCTGTCTGGTTTCTCTTTCAACTTTCTGCTGGAATAATAATGAAGCAATTGATAGTATCTCAAGTTTTGCATTCAGTTGTTTCTACTTCAAAAATGTACTATTCTTCTCTTATTTTTCTCGTTCACTGTGTTATTACATTTGTTACTTCAGAATTTATCCTATTTTGTGAAGATACCATTGGATTTTTAAAATATAGATATCCTATAACATTGCAGGGCTATATCCATGGATTGTGATGATAATGATTTTCAGAATGAGAATTTTCAACTAATTGGAGAGGACAACGATGGGTTTCCTCGAAGCTTACAATCATATGCACCAAAATTTGATATAGATGATCACTTCCAGACTCACCTAAGATTTGACAGTTTAGCAGAAACAGGGCTTTTACTTGGCATTCAAGGTGAAGAAAACAATTGGATTGAGGAGTTTTCACCCAGAAACAGTGCCATCGAATTTGGTTCAAGTGCCTCTCATACTTGCTCCCATTCCGGGCATGACATTAACTGGTCCAATGCTCCATCATCTGAATCTGTGCAAATGTTAGTGAAATCTGTTGAAAAGGATGAGAAGGTAAGCCCACAAATTATGAATAAAGAGGCAGAGATACATGCAATCGAAGATTCTGCTATATGTGGAACAAATGATATTACACACACTGATTCAGGCCTTTTGACTGATAAATTACATAACAGTATTTTGGCGTCAAATGAAAATGTGGAGCAACATGAAGTTACTTCTCAAACTCCCACTGATGAAAAATCAGAAGCAGGTTTGGCTGTAAGTCCATCAGATCAAAGATTCCACTCTGCTGCAGAAGTGGTTGCCCCACAATATACTGCTAAAGATGGATTAATTTCATCATCTGGTGATGTATCTAAAGCATATTTAGTTTCTAGTGAGCTTCTTGAGGTGGTTCGGAGCAAGGAACCATTGGATAATACATCCACAATGAGTAGTTCACTCAATGATCGTGCTTCTGCTGTAAACAAAGATACTGAAGTTAGTTCAAATTTTGTTTCTCACAATATTCAAAATGACCTTTCAGGTTTATCCACTGTTAATGCTGGTATGATCACTGAACAGCTTGATAACCCATTATTTTCTGAGCAAAAAATGGAAGAGTGCTATGTAGTTGACATAAGCAAGAGATCAGAAACTCTGCAATCTGAAAATAAGCAGAATGAAACAAGTTACAATCTGTATGGTGATTGCAAAGTGAATGATCAGCATTTTCAAGACCAGGTTAATAATCATGTTTGTGATGTTAAGGATTCTTCTGAATTGGTTTCATCTGCAGAATCTCTAATGTTGCCAAATGATGGATCTAATAGCACTGTGTTAATACAGAACTCTGGTGGACTGCTGGAAGCTTTTGCTTGCCAGGTACAGGTTTCAAACAAAGACTCAACGGCAGGGGACAAAAGTTTAACTTGCACAACGGAGGTACCTTCTTTAGCAATGGAAAAAGATGGTATTGTTGGGAGAAACTCTGTTGGAGTTGACACTGAAAATGCTCGTGAGCTAAGTGATATAGCTGAAGGACCGATAGATTTTAGACAGGATGTACATGAATATATTTCTGAAGAAGGTGGTGTCAACCCACATGCTCCAGCGACCAAATACAGTATCGCTCTTGAAGAAGAAAGAGACCTTGCCACCTCCAAGGTGGTTATTAATGATAACAACTGTAATGAATTGAGAAGATCAGACATGGCAGTTGAGGTAACTGCCATGAAAGCTGAAATAGGGACAGCTGGAGTTGATAGTGATAAGGACTGTAAAATTGATACATTAATTTCGAAGAAATCTGACTCCATTCCAATAGAAAAGAGTGCAGAAGATGAATGCTTAAAATCTATTGCTGAAAAATCCATTTCAACAGAAGAAAGTTCTGAAGGTGAATACTTGAAATCGATTGCTGAAAATCCCACTGGCAAGTTGGATGCTCCAGGACATGCTATACTCAATGAACCTTCTGCTGCTTTAGTGGATGACACAGAAAATAAGCTCTCATCTCCTGTTCATGATAAGTTGGATACAAGTTCTTTGGTTGCTGAACATAATGAGGATAATGCAATTCATTCTGAGGAAAAGGAAAGCACTGCACAATTGATCGATACAAGTGGCACAACTCTTAAGGACTGCTCCACTGCTACCGAGGATACAGAAATTTTCTCATTTGAAACTCAAAATACTGGTATGGTGATGGAATCAGACAAAAATTCAATCATGGACCAAGCAGGTTATGCATGGATTTTTCATATATATCTTTATTATGTTTTTTGCTTGTAGTCTAATATATATGTCACAGTTTCTAAGATAGTGGTACTGATGTGCCTGTGTGTTGTTGCAGTTGCTGATCTGCCCTCAGGATGTCTCACATTGCCTTCTTCTGACAATTCAATGATTCTCCAGCAGTTGCATTCTGAAGTTGTAGTAGTTGTAGAACCAAAGGAAGTGGCACCATTATCTATACCTGCATCTCGGTGCGATGAGAAGAATGTAAACGCCTCTTCCTTATCGGTTACAAAGAGCAGCATGGACACTCAGATTTCAAAACAACAATTTGTGGTGCCTGATTCAGAAGCCAATGTCCCTTCAATGAAGAATTTTTCAGATAACTTGGGTAATTTGGCTGCTAATGTGCTTGATATTTTCTAATTTATAGATAGTACAAGTCCATACTTAAGTCTAAACAGAATTTAACTTTCAATTGAAACATTTACCATAACATTGAGTAAAGATTCGAGTGTTAGTTCAATCGGTTTTAGTAATCTATCAGTCCAGTACAATTACTAAAATACCGTGTGATGTTTTGACCCATTCCCCTGGTACCATTGAGTAAAATAATAAAAAAATAAAAATGAAATAAGAGAAATGTGATATATTGACCCATTCCCCTGCTACCATTGAAGAAAATAATAAAAAATAAAAGTGAAATGAGAGAAAAGTGTTGATTTTGAGCTATACCTTTTGATATTCAGTACTTGGTTAGGCTGGTAAATATTTGTCAGTATGTCTTGGTCTATTTTGAACTTTGATCTTCAGAATATCCCTTAGTGTTACCCACAAAACTTTGTCACTTATGATTTGATAAAACATTTAGGTTATATAAAGCATATGTCACTTAAATGGGTTAAAATTCTTGGCCAATGGACAATAACCTGAATGAAGTGAACAACTGAACAAAGTTAAAGTTCTTTTGCTTTTAAAAATGTAAATTTCCACCCAATCATCTTCACCTTGTCTGGAATGACTATTTTGGAAAGTTATGGAAACTGTGGTTAGGTGCAACCTTAAGTTTTACTTTACCAAATTCAGTCAGATGACAAGGAATAATGGATTGCTGGAAGCTCATGCTTCTAGTTGTCATTACCAGAGGTGATAAACAATGCCAATGTATCAGGTCAGGCAAAAACAGCCAAGTTTTTGCCGGTTTTGACAGTTCATGATTCTTACATAACTAAAATCTAACCCACCATGCTTAATCTTTTTGGAAATTTAGCTTCTAAGCTGTTTTTGCCGGTTTTGACAGTTCATGATTCTTACATAACTAAAATCTAACCCACCATGCTTAATCTTTTTGGAAATTTAGCTTCTACTGACTATCAAATGCCAGAAACTGCTTTACATCGTCGTTTCTGTACATGCATGCTGATTTTTTTGTCTTTTGAATGGACCTTCATTCCCAAGGTTCTGTTGTACATAGAAGGAAACCATCAAATTTATTAGGATCATTCCCATTAAATTGGGAGAGGACCTTTTCATTACTCTGGCAATTCCATGTGATGAAGCAAATCTTGTTTTCCCATTTAGTTATTAGGTGTCTGGTGAACATATGTCATGGTTTGTTGCAAAGAATATTCAACTGCTGCTTTTCCTGGCAAACAGAAACAGATTACAAAATTTACTGTTTTCTTTTGAACAGAAACTGCCAACAGTGATGAGGTATGGGTAGGTTCATCAGATGGTGTATCTTCTCTTGCTACATGCCTAAGCACAGAAGGGAAAGATACTGATTTAGTTCGAACTAACAATTGTGATGAACCAAAACATACTGAAACTGAAAGTGAGTCATCTTCCTTTGATGATTCTATAAGTCATTATTCCCTTCTTGTTTTAGCTTACTTCATACTTTTAATGTCCATTTACTATTCTGTTGAAACTATGATAGAAATACAGTGGGGAATAACAAAAAACAAAATTCTTATATTGGTTGGGACACGAGGGTTAGAATATTTTGTTATTTCTGTTAACTTTTCAGATAATCCCAATGATACTCCACATTTACACATGCACATGAATATTCCTTTAGAAACTGTCTGTGTGTGCAAATATGGAGTGCTATCCAGTGGTTTAAATAGGCACTCGGGCGAGACGAGGCAAGGCTCAAGCGCCTCAAGGGTGGACCAGGCGGTGCACTTCAGTGAGGCGCCACCTGGGCGCTCGCTTGAACCTAGCCGCCAAGTGGCTCAAGCGAGCGCTCGGTTCAAATGAAGCAACCAAACCAGATTTTAAAGTTTGGTTTGGTTCAAATGAAGCAATAGAACCAACAAGCCACTTTCTTACCCGCAAAAGCCATCCCTCGCACGCCCACGCCACCCCGAGCCATCAACCCTAAGTAGCTTTTGCCTTTGCTGACGATGCTTTTTGCCGCTACCTCCGATGCAGACGCAGCGGACCGAGGCTTTCTCTGTCGTTGATGGACAGGTCCAACAGCCTATCCTTCGTTCGTAGCTTCCTTTCGTTGCCGTTGGTTTCATGTGCAGCTCCTTTCACCATCGAGGGAGAGGACTATAGCTTCCTCCACCACTGACGGACAACTCCGAAGCTTCCTTCGCCCACGATGTCATCGTTCGCAGTTGTCGTCGCTGTCGTTGTCGTTGTCAGTTGCTTTTGCTGCCGCCACTGTTGTTCGAAAGTTCCATTGTCGGTGACTTTTTCTCCCCCTCTTAAGAGTTCTTTTCTCCCCCTTTAACTACTGTTAATAGTAGTTTAATGTCGTATTTTTATTTATATAATCATATTTATCAATTATATTATTTTTTATATTTTAATATTTCAGAGTGTCTTGCTTCGCTTGGGCGAGCGCCTAGCGCCTCGGGCATTTTGGGACCTTGGCGCCTTTTGGTGCCTAATGCTTTTTAAATCACTGGTGCTTTCTAAAATTTTATTTGCATAAAGTCATATGTAGCACATGTTAATTCTGAATACTTAACACAATAATTAAATAAAATGGTCTACATTAGGTCATCGACATGTCATTTGTTAAAATGATTTCTTTACTCGCTACATTCTGTTTCATCTTAACATCCATTAGTGAAGATTGTATTTGTTTGTGACTTCGTGTTGGGCTAGCTAAGGTATATTTAACATAGTATAGCCTACAATAGGTCATTGGCGTGTCATCTGTTAAAAACTTAAAAAAATGCTTTTCAGTAGGTTCTGTTTCATTTCATCATCCATTAGTGAAGATTGTACATGGTTTGTGTTAGGTTAGTGAGGGCATATTTAAAATAGTAATTCAACTGTTAGATGTCATCATGCTGTAGCCTTTAAGATCATTGATGTCCTTGTTATATGCATGTTGATATCGTATCTTCTAGTTTGCATGATACAATATGAAAGCCAGTACATATGAAGGTAACCAACTTATGTCATTGCAGTTGCTGCATTAAATAGCGAGAGAAACAACTATCCTCAATCCACTTTGCCTGAAAGTAATCTTGAGTCCTTATTGGATCCTGATGGTGGTAATCTAAGTTCATCTGAACCAAATTGTGGTTCACCAACTGTCATTAGTTGCAACCAATCTATTATGGAGAAAATGGAACATAGAGAAAGCAATAGTTCGTTGCAAGATCATGCAGGTTCTGCTTCAACAAAAAATTCTGATATTTTAAAATTCACTGTTCAAGATTCTAAAGTGAGCATAACATCAGAAGAAGATGGCAACTTCACATTTGTAGTTCAGCCAGATGCAGATTTTTCCCAAAAAGACAGTAACAAGGATTTGGCACTTTTCTCCAATACACAGTCCTTTGAACAGCCGCAGGTAACTACAATTACCATTCTCAATATTTTATATTATATTTTAGTTTTATAATTTTCTTAAAGACAGGTAAGGCCTTCAACTAAATCTAAATGTATCGTATGTTACTTAGATTTCTATGGAGACTTCACAGGGGTATCTGAGTGAAGCTGTAAATGAGAGTACTAGCACCATCAGCAAGACAATTGTGGAAGACAAAAGTGGTAAAGTTTCTGCTCAGGCAACTAAAAAGGTAGGCATTTCAAAAGGAGATGGTAAAGAGAAGTCACATGATTCTCGTGGTAAAGGAAGGAAAAGAAACCCATGTAGTACCTCGCCTGTCCCTGAGAGAGCCACAAGAAGCAAAAGCCAGAGGGAGGGTATGCAGCAATGTCTCTCTGTCGAGACTAAGACTGCAAATCCATCCTGTTTTCCAAGTGTTCAAACATCTAATCTGCCTGATTTGAATACATCAGCTCCTTCTGCCCAGTTTCACCAGCCTTTCACAGATTTACAACAAGTACAATTGCGTGCTCAGATTTTTGTGTATGGATCACTGATGTGAGTTGCAGCTGCCTTTTCTTTGATTTTTAACTATTATGTAATCCAGTAAAATATGAATTGATCTACTTGGTGCAGCCAAGGTGTCTTGCCAGATGAGGCTTGTATGGTACCAGCCTTCGGAGGAAGTGGTTAGTATACATAATTGTTAAATTGTTGTCATGCATTCTTATCTGATGAAAACTGTATTGGCTGCTTTCATGTAGATGGAGGAAGGAGCTTATGGGAGCGAGCGTGGCGTGCATCTTCAGAAAGATTCTATAACCTGAAGTCATCATCCATTAGTTCTGGCACACATTTGCATCATCATTCAGGTGAATGGATTTTAATTGAGCATTCCATTCATTAACACTAGGAAGTTATTCATGGTAATTGATACTTGGTGTATAAGTACAGAGCAAGGGATCAGCTGCAGCCCTCTTCCTGGCAAGGTTCTTGATTCCCCTGCTGGCTGGAAGGACAGCAAGGTCCCAAGTTCAGCAATACAAAGTTCCACTGTGTCTTTGCAGTCAGCTTTCCAGAGTTCATCTAATGATGGTTTACACTCCAATATCACAAGAGGCATCCACTTGGAATCCAGTCAATCTCTATCTCCAATGCATCCATACCAGACTTCTCAGATCAAGCAATACATGACCAATTCTACACCTTGGTTATCTCAGAGCCCTCAACCTGCTTCATGGTCTTTTTCATCACAAAGTTTACCTGTTGATTCCACTTCACAATATTCTGCAATGCTTGTTTCTGAAACAGCTCCAGTAACCCCTGTTAGAGACTCTTCTATACCTTGTGCCTCAAACATGCAGCTCACTTCCACTGGTACCTTGCTGCCTAATCAGGATGCTGCCGGTGTGTCTGCTGCATTAGTTGTGCCATTCGAGACACAACATAGGGAAGCAACTCCTGTAAATGCTAAGAACACATTTGTCAGTGAGAAATCCAGAAAGAGGAAGAAGGTTTCTGCACCCGAGGAGCTTGTGCCAAAATTTTCTGTTTCTCAACTTCAAGCAGAATCTGCTTCTGCAGCTTTTACTGCTAATAATCTGCCTAATTCTGTGGGTCTTTCTTTGTCTTCTAATTCTCTAAGCACTGTTACATCTACTGGTCTAGTTTCAGCTACAACTCACCCCATAACTATGCCTTATTACCAAATATTAGGCAGTGGTCACACTCAGCAGAGGGTCACCTTCTCGAAAGAGACCTGCGCTCAAATTGAGCACTCAAAGCTTCAAGCTGAGAATGCTTCTGCTTATGCCGCTGCTGCTGTCAGGCATGGTCAAGTTATTTGGGAGCAGATGGCTGCCCAAAGAAAATTAGGCTTGGCATCAGAAGTTGAACAGAAACTTGCCTCTGCAGCTGCAGCAGCTGCAGCAGCTGCTTCTGTTGCAAAGGCAGCTGCAGAAGTTGCGAAGGTTGCATCCGATGCTGCATTACAGGCTAAATTGATGGCTGATGATGCTCTAAATCCTTCTAATACAGGAATTACTATTAAAAATTCTGAAATCAGCTTTGATGTTGGAAAGAATTTGTTGACGTCAACTCCTGTTTCAAGCTCCAAGGGCAAGGACAAGATCTGTGGTCCTTGTTCAATAATTTCTGAGGCACGTGAGACCACCAGAAAGAGGGTTGAAGCAGCTTCTGCTGCCATCAAGCGAGCAGAGAACTTGGATGCCATACTGAAAGCTGCAGAAATGGCTGCAGAGGCTGTATCACAAGCTGGAACCATCATTGCCATGGGGGATCCCTTACCATTCTCAATAAGTGAATTAGTAGAAGCAGGCCCTGAAGGTCATTGGAACATTCGTTGTGCAGCTATAAAAAAGGGGATTGAAACAAATGGTGTGCATGCTGGGGATAATCTGGCTTTAGATTTGACTGTTGATCGTGAGGTAAATACAAGAAATTCGATCAAGCAACCATTGACCTGTAATGAGGGACAAAAAGTTTTTAATGTGGAAGAAATGCCTCCCAACAATAAGAAGTCCTTGTTATTGGAAGAAAGTTCTGAAGGTAATTGCAGCTTGAAATTGTTTTACAAGTGCTGATTTATTTGGATGCTGTCTGTATATTTATCTAATTTCATCAATATAGTGGGTTATCTTACCTTGTCAGAATGTGAATTAGAAAATGAATCAAGAATTGTTCCAACTGATGGAGCTGCAAGAGATGCTATGCAAGGAAGTAGTATTCAGAAAGGTTCACTTGTTGAGGTACAATTTTGCATAGGAAATTATTATTCTTCCTTTTTGCAAATACTCTTTGAGTTTTTAGTGTTCTCTATATCAAATGTAAAACTTCATATATATATATATATATTTTTAAATTTGAATTTAAATATCTATAGGTAAGGATAAGGATCTATGTTAACTTCTAAGTACATAAGGAAGCCAGAAGATCTATAAATTCACAAAAGAAATAAAAAAGTTTTATTTTATTAATAATCATCACCTTTGTATGAGAGCTAATGCAAATATTCTAGTCCTAGGTTATTGATTATGAGAAACTCTGCTTATGATGAAAGACATTGATATTTAGTTGTAAAGGACTCAATAATGGATTGCATTCTTAATTTCATAGGGCACAATGGAATGTTAAGTGGGTAAACTTGCCTTTATGTATTCAGAATCAGCCATATAACGTGAGATTTCTTGGTAGGATGATTGTGTGCCTGCTAAGTGACCAGCCTGTTGATCGGGTCTAGTGTTCTCAGAGGATCACATAAGGGCTCGGTGGCACAACGATTTAAACAAGATTAAGTGACAATGCCTGCATCTACGGAACCTTGTTAGTAATGTTAGATTGCTAGTCCTTTTTTGTTTGATTTTTTTTTTTACTTTGCTCTGGCCTACTTTATGATTGAATTGCTCTTTTTAACAACAATACTTAATGTTTCTGGTCCTTGTAATTTTCTCCTTGGGGGTTCAATTTAGATTTTCTAACACAATGGATTCCCAGGTTGTAGCTGATGGAGATGGTTTTAGAGGAGCTTGGTTTTCCTGCACGGTTCTTGATCTCAAAGATGGTAAAGCATATGTGTGCTATGATGGTCTTTCTGATGAAGGTAAAAGATGGTTAATCCTGTAATTGAACTACCCACTGATACAATATTAATTTTTAGTGTCTAATTCTGGTCTATTAAGTCATTCAATTTATATGTTTTGAATTTTGGCTGTTGCAAGTTGGTCACTTGTTGTACCTGAGAAACTCATTATTGTATGGTGTTGTTTATACTATGTAGACTTTGGCTAGCTTAAGAAGTGATGGAAGTAGCTTGAAGTGATAACCTCTCACAACATGTAGCTTAAATAGTAACTTTTTCACATTATGCAGTCAATGACAAGCTTAAGGAATGGATACCACTTGAATCCAAAAGTGATAAACCTCTCACAACATGTGAAGCTCGTCCCTTTAAATGCCGTATATTGATTGATATGTTCTAGTACTTTTTTGGATTTTTTTTTTACTTTGCTCTGGCCTACTTTATGATTGAATTGCTCTTTTTAACAACAATACTTAATGTTTCTGGTCCTTGTAATTTTCTCCTTGGGGTTCAATTTAGATTTTCTAACACAATGGATTCCCAGGTTGTAGCTGATGGAGATGGTTTTAGAGGAGCTTGGTTTTCTGCACGGGTTCTTGATCTCAAAGATGGTAAAGCATATGTGTGCTATGATGGTCTTTCTGATGAAGGTAAAAGATGGTTAATCCTGTAATTGAACTACCCACTGATACAATATTAATTTTTAGTGTCTAATTCTGGTCTATTAAGTCATTCAATTTATATGTTTTGAATTTTGGCTGTTGCAAGTTGGTCACTTGTTGTACCTGAGAAACTCATTATTGTATGGTGTTGTTTATACTATGTAGACTTTGGCTAGCTTAAGAAGTGGATGGAAATGTAGCTTGAAAGTGATAAACCTCTCACAACATGTGAAGCTCGTCCCTTTAAATGCCGTATATTGATTGATATGTTCTAGTAACTTTTTCACATTATGCAGTCAATGACAAGCTTAAGGAATGGATACCACTTGAATCCAAAAGTGATCAACCTCCTAGAATACGTGTGGGTCATCCTGTAAGTGTAGCCAAATCCGAAGGAACAAGGAAGCGACGTAGAGAGGCTGTAGGCAATTTCACTTGGGCGATTGGAGATAGGGTAGATGCTTTTATACGTGATGGGTAAGACTGCTTTATGTACCTTTTGGTATTTTTGAATGATTTATTTGTTAAACTAGAGTTTCCTGAAGAGATCATTTTATACAGATGACCTTATGTCTCATCTTCTGTTTACTTGTTCTCTACTTCACTCCATTGAATTCTATTACCATCATACATAACCTCAATATGCCATGACTGAAATTTGTTTGTTGGACATTTTTACGAAGTTCTTAGTTTCATTAATCATAAGTGAGTTACTATGCATGCACTGAGTTGAGTTTGATATATACTATTTGTTGATGGCATGCCAGTCTAGGTATCGCTTTAAGGTAGAAGCATGTGGCAAGTTTTAGATGCTATGTATGGCATAAGTTATATGGCATCAAAGACAAAAGCCTTTGTCGAAATTAATGATCAAGAGGTGCCAAAGGAGGAGGCCTATGTTGCCTTGTGTCAATGATCTAGCAGCATTTAGAGTGAAAAATAGGATATATATATAGAGCATGGGGTGCACAAATGTCTGTGGAGTATACTAATGGCAAATGGAAGAAAGTGGGTGCGATAAAGAGTCATATTTATAAATCAAAAGATGCAATTTACTATGGCAAAATATCCAAACTAACAGACAACAAGGGGGGAAGAGAGAAACTACAGTCTTCTGTTTATCTGAAAAGTCTTAAGGAAACTAGTGGCATTGATTTCCTAAGGCAAAGTGTGTGTTAGGGCATGGAATCAAAATTTATATTTGGACAGGTGAAGGACATGGAATAAAAAACCATATAATGACAGTTGCAAAAATAAAAGAAACTACAGTCTTCTGTTTATCTGAAAAGTCTCAAAGAAACTAGTGGCATTGATTGCCTAGGGCAAAGTGTGTGTTAGTGCATGGAATCAAAATTTATATTTGGACAGGTGAAGGACATGAAATCAAAAATCACATAATGACTGTTGCAAAAATAAAAGGATAAAAACGCCTGCTTTTGCCTTGTGGTATAATTAATACTATTTCGGTGACCACTTATATATATATATCCAAAACATTGTATACTAATCCTGTGATTTAGCATGTAATATTGTTTCTATGGTAGCCATCTTAAATTCTTTCTTCTTTATTACCTTTTTCATCTGATTATTCACAGGCTTTGATCTATCTTCTAATTTGAGGTTGAATAGAATTGAGTCGGCTCCTTTAGTAACCCTTCTCCCCAAAGTTCATAGACAAAAAAATTTGGATTCAACATCTGTGTAGAAATGTTGTTTTGACTTTTGAGTAACTGATATACAACACTTGGCTTAATATCTTTTATTTAATTTTACCAAAATTTTGATTCTTATACTTTTTTTCTTTTCTGGATTAGCAGTCTCCCCAATTAATTTGCATCCTTGACGACAATATGTTACCTGTTGGTATTTGAGATTTCCTTAGAGGGCCTTGGTCCATTGGTACGGTTGCTTCATTGTGTCTTGGTGTTGTGCTTATCGCAAGGAATTAACTTCCCCAGGCTATGTACATCTTAATCCCATCCCTCCTGACATGGTGGTTGGAGCTGTGTGCACTAGGGTGCTCCTTAAATAAGAGATTCTTACTCATTATGTGCTTCAGGATTTTTTTTCTAGTAGCTGGTGGGAGAGGGGTTTCTTTCTTAGGTTTATCTCTTTACTCTGTGTAATCTTCCTCACAAGGCCAGAAATTACTTATCTCTGCAGCTGCAACTTGCTTCTCTTTTGCTTGTGTCTTTCTTATGCTTCCTTTTTTCTATGCTTAATTTTTCTCACGAATGAGAGATTGCAATGATTTGAGACATTTCCCTACTTCTACTTTGGGTTAACAAATTATATGACAACCGTAAACTAAGTATGTGCTTCTTATATTCTCAGTTGGTGGGAAGGCATTGTCACTGAGAAGAATCAAGATGATGAAACCAAGTTAACTATCCATTTTCCAGGTATGTTCTATGACATCATTCAGCTATTGGTTTCTTTTTCTCTTCTTCTCCCTTTATTTGTGAGTTTTATTATTATTTTCCTTTTTAGAGATGATGGTATTGCATTTTTTTCCATTTACTGAGGTTTGTTTTCTGCACATGCTTTTGGGACCAGGTGCGGCTGCACATGTTATTTATTATGTGCAACCATCATCTCTGTTATATTCTAGTATCAACTTGGTGCCTGAAATGAAAGGCATAATGGTTTAGGCACCTGTTAAACTGTTCATGTCAATATATGAAATGTGTTTATCGGAAACAGTTTTCTAAGTCTCCATGGGGTATTTCAGTTTTTTTATCCAATCAAAGATTCCTGCAGTCTTATTCGTCCTACATTATGATCTTGTAGCTTGTTGAGGAGCTTGTGATGGCAGATTTTGATATATGTTTTATTCTCAATCTTAATGCATGCTAGTGTAACAAATAAACTCATTGCATTCTGCTTAGGAAATTATTGTATTCATCATGGATTAGATCGTTTCCTGCATATCTACTGTTTTACCCTTCATTTGCTTAGTGGGCTTCTGCATGAGCTTGTGCCTTATGCTGCCAGAGGATATTTATAATCCTTGTTAGTTAAAAAAGGCATTTTGACTAGTTTTTGTATATATCTATGTTTTATTTGATCTTAATATGTAGTATGGCTTGTCTTTGTTAAGACATTTGATCAGTTATTACATTGTTGTACAAGGGATAGATCGTAGGCTTGAGTCCACGTGTAAGAGTCATATATGCCATGAATGTGATGTTTTTTTATAAAAAAATATGTAGTATGGCTTGACAAGATACAGCCCAGTGTGTGTAACATGCTAGTGGTGTCCCTCTGCCTAAGGGGAAGGGTTGGATCCTTAGACTGAAGTTTCTATCAAAATAAACCCAAAAAAAAAATGTAAAGATAAGATAAAAGCATAGAGAAGAATAGTTGTACAAAAGAGATATACTAAGTCGTTGAAACATATGTGGTATGTGATTTTGTTGAAAAGATGATCATGGAGTAAGGTCTAATCAATGTGAATATATCTGTCTTGATCTTTTTTTCTCTTCATCATTCTCTTATCCCTCCTACATCCATTTCCAGCTTTAGTAGC
Source organism: Musa balbisiana (assembly GCA_004837865.1). Lineage (NCBI taxonomy): Eukaryota > Viridiplantae > Streptophyta > Magnoliopsida > Zingiberales > Musaceae > Musa > Musa balbisiana. Next base: position 27,863,255 of record CM017191.1, read on the forward strand.
CACACCAGGAATGTGGATCCAAGCCTATCAGTATGATCAAAGCCAATTATCAGGCAAACTCTGAGAAAACAGGCACTTTGGGTTTAGCAGAATTTGAGGGGAATCTATGACATGTACAGGAAATAATAAGATAATGAAAAAAAAAAAAGAATTTGTGGGGAATCAATTGATTTGTAAATTTGTTTCACTAACTGCAATAACTACCATTGCATTCCTAATCCCAACTCCCAAGCTCTCCTTTATTAGAAGTCAGGATTACATCTCTTGGACACATTAGTCTGATTCCAGTCTAGTAGCTGATTGCCTGGGAAGAGGAATTTATTGGACATGTACCTTTGTAGCCATGATCTGGTTGCCCCTCTGGCTCTTTCTATAGCATCATGATAAGTTGGTTGAGGACAAACAACATTGTTTTACTCAAAAAGTACTATTTTGACTTGTAGACATGAATTGATTAATATATCATGATTCGTGGTGGTTGAAAGCCTTTTTTTGGTAAACCATAAGACTTGAATAGAATCTTTGGCCAGCCTTGCAACAGTGATTACAATAGGCGCTCGGGCGAGGCGAGGCGAGGCCTGAGCGCCTCGCTTTATTTCCAAGCGGCGCGCCCAGGTGCTAGGCGCTTCGGGCGAGCGCCTAGGTTAAACTAGGCGACCGACCATATTTTTAGGTCTGATTGGTCTCCGGTGCTTTAGTTGGTTCAATCGAACCAACTAAATCACCGATATCAGGCTCCCTCTCGTAATTTCCCCGACTTCCCCAACCCTAACACTCGCGATTTTGCCGTCGAGATTTCTTCTCCGCTGTCGCTGCTCTCTGCTACCGCTGCCACTGTTGCTATTCGCCGCTGTCACAATTGCTGCTCGTCGACTGCTCATTACTGTTGCCGCTCCCGCTATCGCTCGTAGCTCCCGCTCCCGCTATCGCTCGCTGCTCCCGCTCCCGCCATCGCTCGCCGCTCCTGCTCCAGCTACTGCTGTCGCCTGCTACCGCTATCATTGCATCAGTAGCCTCGGTCTTCTCACACTCTTCTCACTATACTGTTAGCAATATATTAACAGTATACTATTAACTATATACTAATAATAGTATTTTTATTTATTAGATTAATAATATATTATTCTGATTTTAATACTATTAATTTTTATTTATTTAAAATTATTGTTAGGTTTTAGAATAAATGGCAAGTGTACATAGCAACACAATAGATTTGATGTAAAATTTTATTGTTTTGATTTTTGAGAGTTTTTATTAATGTGACATTGTGATTTTATACCCGATTTTCTTAATTTAATAGCATATTTTTTATTTAAATAATTATAGTTATTAATTATATTATATATTTTTATATTTTAGCGTCTCGCTTCGCTCGGGTGAGCGCTAGACCTTGGCATCTTTTGGTGCCTAACGCTTTTTAAATCACTGCTTTGCAAGAAGGAAGACATCACAAATGCTATATATAGTGAATTTGCATTTCACATAGATCATTCTGTTGGTCCATTATGCCATCCTACTTGAATTTAGATGCTCAAATGTGAATGTGTTGCCCTTAGTGTGCATGGGATAATATCCAGGTGGGTTCAGGACTTGTATGTTTCTCTCTCTGTTGTGTTCACTATGTGGATGAGCATGATGGAAAATCCTGTTTACCTGAAGGTTTATCTATAACATCACTCATTTGAGTTACGAAATTGTTCTTTATAACCATCTATATTTAACATGTTAAGTGCGATTAGTCTTTTTTTTTGTCACTGTTTTTACCGATATTCAGCTGTTTACATGTTAGGTGCAATCCCTTTTTGCACTGTTTTTAATGACATTCAGATCTAGAATATGTTAAAAAATCATTCGCTTACCATTTTTTGTGTTTTTTGTTCTCTATGAATTGACCATTCAAATTTTGCTTATCACTGTTTACAGCTGGCGGCAATTCTTCAATTGTTAGAGCTTGGAATCTACGACCATCACTTATTTGGAAGGATGGCCGATGGGTAGAATGGCCCCAGGCAAAAGAAAGAGTTACTCTGGAACCCTATGAGGTCTTTTCTCTGACCTTTCTTAGCGAACGTTTATTTTTCTTTTTCCTCTCGGCTAAACATCGTCATTCCATGTGTGGTTGATCTTCTGCATTATGATGTCATTTTTATACAACTTTGATTTTTATATGCCATGATGACAATTAGGTTGACACACCACATGAGAAACGACAAAAACTAGGCCGATTAGATTCCAAAAATATGTCAGAAATAGGTGAGGAAGGAACGGGGACTGTGTTAAAAAATATTTGTGCAGATGATTCAAGGAAGCTTGAGGTGTCAGGGCCACCTAATTTGTCAGAAAGGTATGAAACATTTGCTGTTGGAAAGAACCTGGGTGAGGATAAAAATGCCAATGCACTAAAGGTAAGACGAGCTGGCCTTCAGAAAGATGGATCTAAGGTGGTATTTGGTGTTCCTAAGCCTGGAAAGAAAAGAAAATTCATGGAAGTAAGCAAACACTACAACACAGATAAGCCTGAAAAGTCAACAGAAAGGAGTGACTCTATAAAGTTTGCAAAATATTTGATGCCACAAGCATCCCAGTTATGGAGGAATACTTCAAAAGTTGATATAAAAGGAAGCCGAGTCACCAACCTGAACACTAGGGCCCCAAAAGCCTTGAGGTCTCGGAATGTTCAGGCTAGCAGTACTGTGGATAAGGATAAACCTGTCACCGCTATGTCTGTCTTAAATGGGGGAGAAAGCAGTCTTGTAACCACGTCTAGTAATGAAGAGAAACATAGCTCAATGGAAACTGGTACTTTTCCACCTGTTCTTGAAAAAGTAGATATGGCAGTGATAGAGTCTTCTGTGCAGTCTGTACCTGGCATTCCATTGTCTAAGAAGAAATCCACTACTGTTGTGGCTGAGATGGAGGAGAAAAGAAGGGTTTTATCTGCCGTGGACAAATTTTCCAGATCTGAAATTAAAGATTCTGAAAATCCAGGAACAAGATCTGCTGATGTTATTGAACCCAGGAGATCCAATCGCAGGATTCAGCCAACATCAAGAGTAAGCTTTTTTGAGACTTTGTTTTCTGTATCATGCTTGTAGAATTTGTTTTGCTGCTTTATTCCTTTTTTGCCTTCTGAAAAGTATTGCCATCATTGAGGATCGAACTTGTGTGGCATTTGTATATTTGTCCATGAGAATCGAGAGAAAGCAGCATGCTCGTAGCACTTGCAAAATTTTTTTGGCGAAGGGGGTGGGTGGGCAGGGGGATCCAAATTTGAGTTTTGTTGGGGCATTATGGCATGTTGTATCCAAGTTTGAATTTTGAGTTGTCTTGGGATTTGTTTTTGAAAACAGTTCATTAATTCTTCATGTCCAGAGGTTCTGATTATCAGAATTTAATCGTGTTGTTGTACACAGTTACTGGAAGGATTGCAAAGCTCTCTGATTGTATCCAAGGGTCCTGGTGTTTCACACGAAAGAGGTGCCAAGCCGTTGCATCGGGGTGTTTTGACTGCTAGAGGTAAGATTTTTTTTTATAAAATAGAAAATACATTATCCTTCATTATACAGGACTGAGAACCGTCTCACTTTACATGATGCAACAGGGCAAAGTCATGGATGATTGGAGGGCACCGTTACATCGTAACAACGGCATAATGCGAGTTTGCGTTGCCTGTCCAGCCAGCTTGACCAGCTTGACAGTGAAGGAATTGTCTGTAGGCGTCATCATGTACATATACAATCCGAAGGATTGGGACACAAGATTTGTTCTCAGACGACAGACAGACGGTGTAAAAAAAAATCTCGTAATCAGATGATTAGGTGTAAAATGTTACGGGTGCAAAGTTGCGGTCTTTCTTTATCTTGAGCCTGAATACATCAATCTGACTGACTCTTAGTATTGCCAAACCACTCCCTGCTCTTGGTAGATCTCATTAGGATTTTGTACGCTACAGGATGCAAGGGAAGCAATGGACCAGGAAATAGTGATCACATCCTATTACTAGTGTTTGTCATATTGCAGTTTTTTGGATTTTGATTTTAAGCATCGGATAGCTCAGAATGATTCGGTACGCTATATATATATATATATATATATATATGAGCAGACAACTTTGAAGCTTTATTTTCTACTTAATTTTTCTATTTAAGGATTTATCCATAATGCTAAATATATTTTTTATACTTAAATTAATGGTTACAAAATTTATATTATTTAAGATAGTCTCTTGATTTGCGATGAGCAGTAGCGGCTCCTCGACGAGCGTTTTTACTCGAGTTAGATTCTCCCTCGAGTAAGTTTTGCATTCTTTAATTAACATTCCTTTGCTTCATCGAGACTCGTAATATGAAGAAAAACACAAACCAAGTCCAATCAATCTTGTCATACGTCAACTAAACGACCAAAATCCACCGAGTTACATAAATATACTCCATGATTTGGTTGGATCATGGAGTATATTGATTGATTTATTAGTTCGAAATAGGACTTAGAAGTCAACGTTGACTTATCTTATTAGTTTTATGTGGGCCAAAATTAGGACCTCTGATTGGAGGAAGCCTGCCTTCAGTCACGTGTCTACCACGTGATATGCGTCCCCGGGGCTGGACTATAAAACCCGGCCATTGATCGCGATCCCAAGAAAAGAAGCGAAGCGAAGCGAGGCGCAGAAAGGTGGTTCGACTCCCAACGACGGCCGACCATGAGTACCATGAAGTTTTGCCGTGAATGGTAAATGCGTGCCCTATTCTCCCTGTCTCTTCCTCTCTCTTCCCGACGATCCATCTCTAACTTTCTTCTTCCCATTGTCGGAAGCAGCAACAACATCCTATACCCCAAGGAAGACAAGGAGCGGAAGGTCCTCCTCTTCGCTTGCCGCAATTGCTACCACCAGGTTCCTCGATCTCGGCTTCCTTTCGGTTCTTTTTGTTGACGTTTGTGCTGTCGTCTCTCCTGCACTGGCGAGCCTCGCTAGGGTTTCTTTCCCTTTATATTTTCGGCTGTTTTTCCACCAGCATCATTCCACGGTAGCTATTGCGACACTATTGCGCATATACGTCTTCAACCTCTATCAGATTCTAATCGTTTTGGTGGAAGCGATTGGGTTTTTGTTTCGAAAGGGAAGAGTGAGGAATGAGGGAGGTAGGTCCGACCTTGGATTAAATATAATGACACATGAAAAGCTTATCAGTGTCAAGGCAAACGATTGAAAGTAAGTTGGTGCCGATCTGGTTCTGCAGAACCCACAAATTTGTTTGGAATGGAGATATATGATTAGAAACCAAGGATAGAGAGCAAAAGATCTTTAACTACATACATGTACTGCATAGATAAAGATGGAAATGAACACATGATGAGAATCACAAGGAATTCACTCCAAAATGATTGACCTTGCTGGATTTGAAACATGACCCTCTGATAATCTAACATTATAAAATGCTTAAATATATACCTGAAAATGGGCATAAGCTCAAGGTGCCAAACATTATTCGATACCTCACACATTTGGAGTCTGATGCTTCCAGTTACTACCGGATCAACATCTGCGTCATCACTCAGAATTGGATTTTATTTGCTAAATAAAATTTTATATATTTTCTTGAGGATATTTTGTTTAGTATAGAAGGATCAGTTCATCAAGACATATGACATCCTTCTGGGTTTTTCTTAGACCATAACCCAAATAAAGCTACCCTCAACTATGCTTCAGAATAAAATGTTTTAAATGATTGCTTTGATTTTATCCACATGATATGGTGCCAGGCTCTATATTTTTGTATAATTTGTGATTAGATACCAAACTAATTAGATGCAAATCCCTCGTTATCAGTTTCTTTTTTATGTTATATATTGTTGGGAAGAATCAAGGTACTTGTTCTTGTTTACCTGTCCATGTTAACATGACATTTACCAATGATGATTTTCTTTTTGCTCCTTTTACTTTGATGGTGAATTTTCCACTTTAACTTTTTACTTATATGGATATCATGGATGTGGACATCACATGGTTCAGAATGTTTAGAGACATGTACCTTGTACCTTATCATTTGCCTAATTTATCCAGAAATTTGTGCAGACCTATATGTCATTTTAGTCCTCTCCTTTGCTAAAGGTGCCTTTTTTTTTCTAAACTTGGCATAGGATTCGATTTCTAATCTGTATGGTTTATGAAGATTTATGAATGGCATTTCTTTAGCATCTCTGAGGTTGCCTAAGAGAAATATATTTATTACCAAAAAGTCTATACTATGATATTGGAGCACAAAGAATTATTAGTATAATTTATGCTTATAGTGTATATATTCAAATACCAACCCCTACTGTCACATGAAAATAGTTACACATAAGCACTTTGGAGGAACAAATATGCAATAATAAATTTGTATAGATTTTGTTTCTTAGAGATGTTCTGCTATTTTTATGGTTTTGTTGTTCTTCAATGGAATGACTTTAAAGCTAATTTCTTTTATGAAAAAAAAAAACGATGAATCTTGTTATATTAATTTTAGTTGGGTATTTTAGATGGTTCACAGGCCAAGTCCTTCAATTGAATTAGTGTAAAGCTCTTGAATTTGTTTCTTACATCTCTTGGTTTGAAATTTCTTGATTTACCTAAAGATATTGCTTTCTATGGGACTCAATAATGGGAAATGAAGAACTTGGTTAGATTCTTCCAAATTACTCAATATTTTGAAGTAAACATTCCTAGGTTAGCTTATCCCAAAGTACTTGAGATTTTTAAGTGCCTCTAATATACAGTTATCCTCAAGTTTATGATGAAATGTACTTTTCAAAATGCAGGAGGTTGCTGACTATAGTTGTGTCTACAGAAATGAGGTACATCATACTGCAAGTGAACGCACTCAAGTCTTACAGGATGTAGCAGCTGATCCAACTCTTCCTCGTACAAAGGCAGTTAAATGCAGCAAATGCAATCATCCAGAAGCTGCATTCTTCCAGGTCAGATCTATTTCACCTATTTTACTGTTGAGAATGAATGCAAGATTTTCCTACCCTTGGAAAATGTTCTCCTGTGGTAATGTATATAGATGTGCTAATTGGCTGTTTTCTTTTTGTTGCTTCGGTGAAAGACAAAGAGCATCTTGAAATCTCTTTTCTTCTTTTGATGGTAGTGGAGTCCTGTTGTTGGTATAGATGATGGTGGTGGCATTAGTAGTGATAAAAATAAGGATATATGTATTGACAGCAGTAATTGTGGTGCCAACAACCAAGGTGACGATAATATTTACCACTATTATCATTATTGTTGCCACCATCACTCTGTCTTTAACACCACATCATTGTCAATTTGGTCATCTCCATAACCAGACATGACTATCACCAAAGATCATAGCATCATCATTTTCCTTATAATGCTTAATAAGTCGTGTCAATGTTCAGCCCTAAAGTAAGTACACATAAGGATATGTTATGTCCAACCACTACAACATACTGGATCTAAACAAATTTTGGTCCAAGAATGCATGGGTAGTTATTTTACTACCAGTAATCTCACCAACATAGTTTTTAAAAGCAGCTGGATGGTAAAAGTTTTTCCTGGAAGGACTTATGGTGTTTACTTTCATCTGTCAATTATGTCATTATTTAAAAAATAAATAAAAGTATAGAAAACATGTGTAGTGATTGAAAATGGGAAACTTTTTTTATGAAATAACTATTTTCATAATTTTTATTTTTCCATGTAGTTTGAAATACTACAAAAGAAAATCTCATATTTTCTTTTTTACTTAAACATGTCTTCATTATCATCATTACTCCATTCTCCACAATTTTTTGGCAGAACGACTATAATACCATGCCACTTCACCTCCACCATCACCATTACATCATGCCTTTGAGTTAATGTTATACTTTAGTTCATAAGATGTTTGTTTTAGCAAATTTTGCTTTGAGCTTCTAATTGTATTCCTAACACTAGATACTTGTCCACTATTGTTTTGGCTTTTGTAATGTATCTCTCAGCCAAATTTTTAGGTAGCCGCACTATCCACTTGTTTCAGTTATTCACCTTGTGGTCATTCAATTAGATCTTGGTGTTAATGCATTTATTCATCAAAAGAGGCCATGGAGAATACAAGAAGTTATGTATATATGTAAAAGAGGATGTGCGTTCCTTGTGGCCCACACTGTAGGATGTCATTGTTATTGTTGCTTGTGTTGCATTGCGAGTAGGGCTCAGCCAAAGGTGTAATATATGTAGGATGGTGTTCTATTTATTTGACTGTCAGCAGGAGAGATGCCCTGCAACCATTTCATGGATGATCTGATACTTAGCATTATCTTAACAATGTGAGATGCTTCTTTAAGCAGTAATCTAGTAGTGAAAATCTCGAAATGAATGGTAATGGAAAGAATTACGCTCTACTTTATTGTTTCCTTTGAACATGTCTCAGAAATCGATGCCTGAACCAATTGAGAAATAGACGTTATTGTTATAGATTTACTAGAGGAGTGACTACTTTTGACAAAGAAGTTGACCAATGTTTAGCACGTTACATGTGTTTGTTAATAAAGGAACAGCTGCGGCTGTCAGCTTTATTTTAGCAAGTTGTTTTTGCTGATTTAGATGTGTGAAGAAGGCCCCTTACTTTTTCTCTACATATTATAGTGCCCTAGATGGATTATACTACAGCTTAGTAATAACCCTTTCAGCTGTCATTTCTTGAACAGACAATGCATTACTAGGTGCCGATTTTATTGGCTTACGTTTCTCATTCTCTACTCATTTTTATTCTCTATATAGCTTCACAGTATGGTGCCCAATGTTTGCAGGCTGCTAGCAGGGGAGAGGAAGGAATGACATTGTTTTTTGTCTGCTGCAACCCAAGCTGTGGCCATAGGTGGAGAGAGAGTTGAGTAGCTACAAAACTTGCAGTTCTATTAGTCGATGATAAAACCAGTTCATATATAGTTGTAGAAGTCTTGTTCTATTAGATCAAACTTACATCTCAATTTTGATGAGTGACGATCATGCAACAAAAGATGTATTTGCTCATGACATCCACTGGAAGCCAATGGCTTACAAATTTAGATACGCACTCATACAAATTAATCAGAGGATTACAAAGTTGACATATTTGAGGATGGTGTTTGGGCTTCACATGGTATCGGTTTCCAGCCCCCCCTCCTGCAAGTTGACTTCGACTGCCAGTAGTAAGCTGGTGCGGTGCTGATTCTGGTGTTACTTGGTAGGTGTTCATGTGGCCAGACTGGCGGCTGCTGCTTCGCAGAGGCCACGGCGTGCCACCCACCTCCTTGATCTTGGAACAGTTGCCAAGCCTGGCAGCAGCACACGGTTATAGGCGATCAGCTTGTCGAGCAACCGCGGAGCTCGATATGGACCAGAAGACCGACATCGAGATACCAGGAAAGGAAGGCTTGCATGACAGGTGAGAGAGTGAAGTTGATAAGTAGGAGGGCCATGTCTCCGGCCTCATTGCACCTTCTGCCAACAAATTGGAGCTCAACGAGAAACATGAGAGTAAGGTTGACTGCAACTCAAAATTGCTAATAGTTAGTACAGGTTATAAGCAACTTCTTCAAGCTACGTGAATGTGCTTCGTGACAATGGTCAATTTCAATATGAATTGCAGAGCTAGCCTACATGCAAGTTCTGCAGCATGCCACAAAAAGGATACGTTTGTGCTTGCACCTGAAAGAGGGATTGTAGTGATGGAATCACTGCCGTTGTTTCTTCTGCGTTCGTTGTGCCCGGCCAGCTCCTCTCGGACTCGTCGAACTCGGAGATCACATGAAACCTGCATCATGTTTCAAGCCCAAAAAGAAAACCTGTGAGTTCTATCGAGGTCTTCAGTTCAACTTCTCACTACTTTGGTGGCGGAAGAACCTGCTGCACTGCTGACAGAAGCGCTCGGTGTTACACTCCGAGCACCACGGCTCTTGGAGTTTTGGAGTGCAGCTCGCACTCCTCCGCCTGAACCTGTCCATCTGGAACCTCGGCAGTCGAAGAACCAGCAGCGGGCGGCAGCCGGGGTATTTGCCTGTGCTGGGCTGCAGCCTAGTAACAAGAGGACGAGCCAAATATGTGAAGGAGACCACCAGTTCCCGACCTCCCAGAAGTCCCATAACGGGACTCGTCTTTTCCATGTTGCTCTCCCATTCTCCATCACTCCTGCAGCTGCTACTACTACAAGTCACAAGCTGTTTCACTTTCTCGGACACACGGATAACGGCGGCTGCTTCACCGTAAAAAGACGCACATCACGCAGAGGACCTATATCTATACCGGGGAAAAAGAAGAAGGTGGAGGTGTTCACGTGACGGGGCACCGTAGGTGGCAGGGGTGGCGCAGGTGTCTGATGGGCCCTGGACACGTGTGGACGCGGTTTATGCGTTCATTCATCGAGGTAGGCGCATAATGTGAGGAGATCCGGGAAAAGCAGCCGGATGAGATGGGCAACGAACGTGCTTTCATCCTCCACGGAGGAAACTTTCGGACCACGATCCATTCTCCCTTGACCGTATCGTGGACTCGAGCTATTCGAACGGATTTCCATTGCGTTCACTGGCCGTTCGAGAATCTTTGTTCGTTGTTGGGTCGGGTCGAATACATGATTCCTTTTCACCACGATGTCGCTTAATGGGTCGGTCCTGGATAACTAAATCTTGATCCGCAACCAGTTGGATGGGTGACTATCACCCCTATAATTACCATTTTAGCCTCGACCGGATCGCTTTTCCCCCGGGACGGCGGATAGGCCCCGCAAGCTATTCCAGTCTCGGCGAAACCCTAACCCCAGTCGAATTCGCTAGTTTCGTCGAATGGCGTCGAGTTGCGTGCGATCCATGAGCCGCCGCATCGCTCTGTCTTGCCGCGGGTCACTCGGTGTCAGATCGAGACCCATCGCCGCCGCTCCGTGTCCGATCCGCCGCTTCTCTACCCTCTCCAGGTGAGTTTCTCGATTGGTACTAGGAGTCGTTTTTTGGACTCAGGTTTTAGTTGGCGCTTTTATTTGTGATTCGGAAGAAGAATTCCTGTCGAGTTGGGGTGCTGCGGTGGCTCCCTGTTCCCGTTGCACAGCGCGGTGGCGGCGGCGAGGCTGACGTCGCGTCTGAGCGCGACCTCCCGCGGCGGCCGGGCTCTCTCACAGGGTATCCTCCGCCGCACCTATCCCGGACTCTAGTGCTGTCTTTGTTCTGTCAGTGTTTCCAGTTATCTGTGAGTAGCTTTGTTTCGAGCATTTAGTATTTTTGCTTTGCGTCAAAGATTTCTTGCTACTAGTTGTGAATCTATATGTAGAATTTCTACTTGTACGCTATGTTTCGACAGGAAAACTGAAGTCATCTCAAATTGGTTTTATTGGTTTTGATTTGAAACATTAACGAAGCCATCAATTGCTTAATTTGGGATGGGAATTGCTACAATGACTCCAACTTTGAATGTTTAGAACTGTTTGTTGTACTTAAGACTATTTAATCAATTTGTCAACCCTGTATAAGTGAATTTTTCCTGAAGTTGTTTGTGTTTCTTAAAGAAATATTTTGGAGCTCGCCTCTTCCTCGTGATATTTCATCAAGTAGCCTCTTATGTGGTAAAGACTTTAATAAAATAATGCATCCAAGACTATCATTGTTGGTAACAGTTTGACATGCTTAAAACCCATTATTACCAGGTCTAATTAAACCAAACTTAATTAAACTACATATAGCTAGCCAACAATTTGCACAGTTGATTGACCTGTCCTGTGTGCTTGGTGTTTTGTTGGTGTGTGGGGGTTTTGTATTGAATTCCCTTGCTGTTGGCAGTTATTAATTGGTTATGCATCATTATCTACTTTTTATAGTCTTCCTATTAATGCCTTACAAAAATATCTTGTTCTAGTCTTTGTTGAATGTCAACCTTATGATATATGGTGTGGTTGGCTAGCTGTTTTCTGTATGTTCACCGTGTTCTTTCTATTGGTCACATTGTATCTCTTTGAAGTGTCACCTAGTTTTTCTTAATATACTAACCTTGGTTTTCCTTAATTGAAAGGATCAAGTAATTAACACTTTAACGTTAACTACTCTAAGTACATTTGGCCATTGCATTATATGAAGTAATTGATTGTACTTAAGTTACGTATTAGTTATTATTAAATGATTTATCTACTGAGAATTTTGTCTGCTATGTTGAGGATTGCAATTGCAATCACATCAAGTAAAACAAAGATATAAGCCAACTTTACTCCCACTGTCTTCATCGGGCTTCTCTTTATGACGCTTTAAATTTGAAAAAAAATATTTTTCATGTGGAGGTCAGACCTAAGAATTACACATCAAATAGATGCAGATATGACATAGTATAGTAGCACACTTTTACAGAGGGATATTATGGCCTAACAACTCATGATGCATCACTGCTAGTGATGCTTGTGCGAAGCATTTACATTCTATTCATATGATACTTTTGAGGAATAGACACCCCTTTTATTGTAAGAATTCTTTCATGATTATCTTTCTGTTTTGACAGCTTCTGGATTTGAAGTTTTAAGTTATGAGAAAAGAAAAATTAAGATATTTTGTTAAGGCACTTAAAAAGGAAATATTGAGTGGAACAACTAGATTTTCTACAATGACTAGGAAACAATGTGGATCATTTGTTATAAGAGGAAAGAGAAACTGGATGAAGGTTGGCCACTTAAATTCATAATAGGTGGCTGGATCAGAAGATCAAAAATGAAAGATGACAGATGTGAAATTTGAATAAGTATTTCCAATCATGCGACTTGCTCATAAATGTTCTCCCTGGTGGGTTGGAGTAATGGAAACCAACTTCTTGAATGAAGTGGAATGAATTACATTTCTAATGCTAAGACAAGGTAGTTGGTGACATGTATGACTTGGCATTGTGATTTGCGATCAACTTTTGATGGCTTTTTTATCTTATACCTATCGACAGAGTCTTTCCTTCATGAATTGGATGGCTAGTTGAAAATGGTCTCTTGTGGTTGATGTTTGGCTGCACGATCTTGCTTAATTTATTTTGTAGAAATTGATGTGATTGTGTGTAAGTTTGCATCGTGGATGCAGTATTGGCTTTAGTCACTTAGATGCTAGTTAGGACCTCATTACTCTTATCCCCTAGCAAAAATTCTATTTTGAAATGTTAGGTAAACTGAAGATTTACAACGCTCAAGAATAAAAGCCTTTCTTGATAGATATGTCATTGTTGGGCCTATTCTTAGCTTTGTTGGAGGCTTTTGTTTAAAATTATGGTAAAATCTAGGACATTCTTGTGCCTGTTCATGGTTGTTCTGAAAGATTCTGTACAAGAAAAAAAAAAAAACAGAATCTTGGATAAAGATAGATTCTACTTCCTATGCCTGAAAGTTCTCTACATGCTACCTTGTATAGACCGTAAAGCAAGGTGCTTTGTATCTGATTGCTGTGAGGGAAACCGGTACAAGTGACTTTGCATGTTGGATACACCTTTATTTAACTGAAAAATCTCTTAAGTATAATTTTTGGGTTGAAATAGCAGTGAGATAGCTAGAGTTGAGTTTTTGTGCAATTCTTGCACAGAAGAATGTCATATTGTTTCCTATTAATTTATTTCAGAGTTTTGGGAAATGCTAATAAGTTTGTTGCACTTTCATCCATTAGTACAGTTTAGAGTATAATGACATTGTCCTTTTTCCAGATCACATTGATGGTACATGAAGCAAAATTGCTTCATCCTTTTGCTATTTTCAAAGGTTGGTCCATACTTTTGTTGTTTCTCATTGCTGTCATGGGAATTACTGATTCATCCTTTTGTATATAGGGACTGCTTTGGTATTTTTCATCTTCCTATTCATAATTAAAATATTTTTTTTATTCTTTGATGAGTTTGTCCATTTGTATGTTCCATCCAGAGATGGGTCTTTCGGTTGGAAGGTGATTCTTGGAAGTCTGACCGCAGTCGGAGTGTCTTTTACCTGCTCAGGGAGGTGGGAGGTGCACGAATTTGTAGAACCCGGACGTCGATGAGTTCAAATTTTACAGAACAAAGGGTATTAAATAATTGCTGAATTCATAGTACCTCATTTCATAACGACCTTCTATCTTCTATTGTGCTGTAACTTTTTTTTCCCATCGATAATTTTAGTATGGTATGCTTACAAATCTGTCAGCTTGAATTAGGTTTTCTCTCCAATTTCAATTTAAGGAGAATAAAGGAACTTGAAATCTATGGATAACTGAAATGGAGAATTCAGTACTTTAGTTGCTCTTGAAAATTAGTACTAGGCAATTTTTAACTTTAAGGAGAATAAAGGAACTTGAAATCTATGGATAACTGAAATGGAGAATTCAGTACTTAGTTGCTCTTGAAAATTAGTACTAGGCAATTTTTAAGAACTATAGTTTATTGACTTACGTGTGTTGATGGATCGTCTTAAAGTGTCTCAACTTTTGTTTCTCCCAACGGAGGAACAACTTTCTAGCACATAGGATGGCTGAGTTACCCACGGCTCAATGTAACATGATCGTTTTTTGGGGACAGATGAGTTAGTAGGTGGCTTGTCTGATCTAACCAATCTGCACTAGCGAATACCTCTTTGCTTTTCTTTTATTTTTTTTAATTTTAATTTTTTATAACAAAAGTAGTAGGCAAATGACCACAAACGTGCCTTTGATATCTAGCAAATAAGGCCAAAAGGGTAGAGGTGTTATTTCTATATGGTCCACCAAAATTATGAATTTACCTTTTTCTTTGTGGAAAAGGTGCGTTTATATATTATTAGCCAAGGTGAAACTAATGTAACGAGGAGGTGCTGGGGTCTAGAATTCATTCTTCGAGTGAGTGATGTCAATTGGGTGTGCCTTGCTTCTAGAATTTATTCTTCGAGCTGAGTGATTTCAATTGCGTGGGCTTGAGTTTAACTTTGAATTAATTTGGTTCAACTGGCACACATGAACCAAATGCTTTGGTTGTTGGTTGTTGGTTGTTGGTCCTCACGGATGATGCATCATTCGATGTTGTCGTACGATCGCATGACCTCCCCCTTCTCTCTTTCAGTGATGTAAGCGTTCCCACCTCTTACCTCTCTCTCTCTCTCTCTCTCTCTCTCTCTTGTGATAGTGTAGGCCCTCCCTTTCTCTAGTTGATTATTGGCTTGTTGCGACTAGTATACGATCACTATAGTCTCAGAATCTCGACTCATGTCAAGCGTAGGTTGTACTTTTGCTTTAGGGGTCAAATTTATGTAATTCATATATTGAATATCATTTATATTTCAGAATATAAAGGATCTGAAACCCAAGTATTATCTAATTTTTTATATTTTAAATTATTTTTTATATTGACCTACATCTCACTTCGTGTTCCTTGCATTGAGCCTTTTAGAATCAACATTGTGTTACAAACGGTCGTCACACGCCCATAATAATTCCGTTCAATGAATCGTTCGTCGCTTGTGTTTATACAATTGCTTGGTAGCATGTTTTGGTTTGGTTTTATGTCATTTTGTTTGTAAAAATGTAAGTTTGAACAAGTTGCAGCACTACAGTGCGACCGCTTACCGAATCGAGCAAAACAGCCTAAAACAGTTTCGTTTCACATGCCACGGGCTGTTTTCTACAGCCCACTACTGCACGTGAAATGTCAGCCATCTCAACACCCTGGAACCACCCAGGTGGCACCATGGGGGATGGAGCTTCGGTATAGTGTCGAGCGTTGAACAATCTTTCGTAAGTTCACATGTTACATTGACGGGAACTTGTTGTCGCGCCCGACACTCGATGAGCAGTTGTTTGTGGACTTGCAGCTATTCGTTCAACCTTCTAAAGTCCTTGTTTTCCTCCTCTCCCTCTTTTCTCTCGTGCATGCAAGTTGCTCGTTGAATTGCTTGTAAAGCTTCCCTTTTCGCAAGACGTCGGGACTTGTCTGTCTCTTGTTCTTCGAACTAATCAACTTTCTCTTTTACAAGTCCTTCGGGACCCGCGAGAGGTTGCAAGTGGGCTGATCTTTGCGGATGCATATTGCAAGGGTGAGGCGCGACTTAGACAACGCAAGCTAAGTTTGCGTTTTTACCGCAAGGGTGCCTCACGACTTAGGCAATTTCAACTAAGTCCATGACATTGTGGTATTAGAGCGGGCAAGCAATTCAAGCAAGCAGCGAAGGAACTTCGTAATTTCGCCATGACAAGGTATTGTGACGAATCAAGCAAGACGAGGCAAGTTGGACCCTTGCCCCAAGCAACCATAGGTGGGCTGCAAGTGCATACTCGCTCTCATGTCGTTGTAGTCACTAAAGTGGAGCACGACAACGAACATGACGAGCGAGAAGTTGGCTACTCTTCGCGAGCCGAGGAGGCACAATCTGGAGCGCCAACTGGGAAGAATAGCCATAAGGAGAGACTCACAACGGCGGAAACCTGCTTGGATGTTCTTGAAGCGAGCTTGGAAGAACTCTACCATGGCCAATAAAGGCTTGTTAAGGTAGAGAGCTCGCAAGAAGAAGCGGAGTCTCGGATCGACAAGGTTGAGGCCCTAGTCGACCAATTGTCAGATGACACCAAAGACTCCATGCAACACCTGCAGGAAGTTATGGCAGAACTCACTTTAGGGTGACCATGCTCACGAGGGCACTAAATGCGGGAGGAAGCAACACCCACGTTGCACCGACACAAAACTTGAGAACACTTGAGCCTTATTGTTATGGAGGTGCCTGAGATGTCAAAGAGCTCGAGAATTTCTTGTTTGACATGGAACAATACTTTTGAGCTACGCGGCCCGATTCTGAAGAAACCAAAGTTTCTATAGCAACCATGTATCTGAACGGAGATGCAAAACTTTGGTGGCGAACCCGTTGGGATGAGATCCAACAAAGTCGGTGTCAAGTTGACACATGGGAGGACTTGAAGCGGGAGTTGAAAACTCAATTCCTACCGGAGAATATAGATTTCGCTGCAAGAAGGAAGTTGAGACAACTCCGCCAAAATACTTTCATTTGGGACTACATGAAACAATTTTCTACGCTAATGTTGGACATACAGGACATGTCCGAGAAATATAAGTTGTTCAGTTTCCTCGATGGTTTGAACTCATGGGCTCAACAAGAAATATATCGAAGGAATGTCGCCGATGTGATCGGGGCAATTGCTCCCGACTTTGTTTCCTCTGAAGACCCAGGAAAAAGGAAACAATCTTTAGGCAATCGCCCTCCAAAATATTCTCGAATGAAGGAGCTCGGGGGCGAACAAAGAAAGAAGAGTTCCCATAAAGGGCCAAGCCTGAAAGACAAGGCCCCGAAACCTAGCGGAGGCTTATTGTGCGGAGGGCCGCACATGGTGAGAGAGTGCCCACAAAAACACGCACTCAATGCTTTAATAGCTTCCATCCATCCCCCCCCCTCAATCGGACAAGGGTAAGGCTGTCGCTCTTAGTTCGAGTAGTTATGAATCCAACAATGACGGTGAGGAGTCACAAGAATCTCGGATGGGAGTAATGCATTTGTTGAACGCCGTGTGAGGTCAAGTGGGGGAGAACACGAATACAAAGCTACAAAAAGCAGGAAGTGGCGAGCTGATGTACGTAAACATTAAGCTCAATGGCCAAACGACCCATGCAATGGTGGACACGGGCACTACCCACAATTGAAGCAAAGCTACTTGGGCTGATCTTGGAGAAGAGCCCAAGTCGAATGAAGGCGGTGAACTCGAAGGCCAAGAAAATCTTTGGGTTGGCAAAGGGAGTTCCCATCAAGATCAGAACATGGAGCGGGAGCACAAACTTGATGACGGTGCTACTGAATGACTTCCAAGTGATTCTTGGAATGGAATTCATGCATGCAGCGAAGTTGGTGCCAATGCTGTTCCTAAACTCCCTATGTATGATGGGAGGTGACGACCCCTGTGTGGTTCCTGTCTCTTGGAGAGGAACTAGGGAATCCTAACATATATCAGTATTTACAACTGAAGAAAGAGGTACGAAAATGCGAACTAACATTCGTGGCTACTATGAAGCTAGAGCCACACGACGAGAAGGTCATTCATGAACTTGTTGTGGTGGTGAACGTCTTGAAGGAGTTCATGGATGTTATGTCACCTGAGTTGCCGAAGACTCTACCGCCACGCAGAGGCGTGGATCATCACATCGAGCTGGAGCCATGAGTGAAGCCTTTAGCTAGACCACCCTACCGCATGCCCCCTCCAGAGTTGGCAGAGCTCAGAAAGCAGTTAGGTGAACTGCTAAGCGGTGGTCTCATCCGCAGTTTTAAAGCACCATTCGGAGCTCTAGTTTTCTTCTAGAAGAAACAAGATAGGAGCCTCCAACTATGCGTCGATTACCGAGCCCTCAACAAAGTGATGGTGAAGAAAAAGTATCCCATCCCGCTTATCGTGGACTTGTTCGACTAATTGGGCAAAGCCAAGTATTTCTCAAAACTCGACTTTCGGTCAGGATATTGGCAGGTGCGCATTGCTGAAGGCGACGAAGTGAAGACTATCTCTATGACCAAGTATGGAGTGTTTAAGTTCTTAGTGATGCCTTTCGACTTAACCAATGCTCCGGCCATGTTCTGCACTCTTATGAACCAGCTATTCAAAAAGTATTTGAATAAGTTCATGGTCGTCTACTTGGACGATATAGTCGTCTATAATCAAACGCTCGAGGAGCATGTCAAACACCTTCGGACAATTTTCAAGGTTATTAGGGAGAACACTTTGTTCGTGAAAAGGGAGAAATGCTACTTCGCTCAAACGGAGATCTTATTCTTGGGGCATCGAATCGGTGATAGCTCCATTCAGATGAACAAATCGAAGGAGCAAGCGGTTGCAGAATGGCGAACTCCAAAGAAGGTGCCAGAGTTGAGATCCTTCCTTGGTTTCGTTAACTACTATCGACACTTCATAGCGGGGTAATTCGAAACATGCAACTCCACTAATGGAGTTGCTGAAGAAGGAGCAGCCTTGGAGGTGATCTGACAAATGTGAAATTGCATTCCAAGATCTGAAGGCTGCTGTGTTAGAAGAATCGGTGCTCAAATTGTCAGACTATGGGAAGCCCTTCAAAGTCCATACAAATGCTTCAAACTTCGCTATTGAGGGAGTATTCATGCAGGAAGGTCATCTGGTGGCCTACGAGAGCCGCAAACTCAACGAGACCGAGCGGCGGTATCCGATGCACAAGAAGGAGATGATAGCGGTGATCCACTATCTACAAGTTTGGCGACACTACCTTCTTGGATCGCGATTTGTGTTGAGGACAAACAACATCGCTTTGAGCTATTTCCAAACTCAGAAGAAACTCTCGCTAAAGCAAGCACGATAGTAGGACTTCTTGGCTGAGTTTAATATGACAATGGAGTACAAGCCCGGAAAGGCAAATGTCGTGGTCGATGCATTGAGTCGGAAAGCGGAGCGTGTGATTGCCGTACAATTGGAGGGCAGAGACCAAGCAAGTCAGTTGTACTCCAACTTCCTTTCCAGGATTAGGGATGGACTGTATAGTGATCCCCAGGCAGTAACCCTAATGCAGCTCACTAAAGAAAGCAAGACAACAGTTTTGGGTTCAAGAGGGACTCGTTTATACCGAAGAGAATAGGGTTTATGTTCCTCGAGTGGACAATTTGAGGCGTGAACTCTTAAGAGAGTGTCACGATTCCCTTTGGGCTGGACACCCAAGCATTCATAGAACATTGGCTCTCGGAGAGGGCCTTCTACTGGCCGAAGATGGGGACTGATGGAGCAGCAAAAGCCAATAGGACTTTTGGAGCCATTGCCCGTACCAGAAAGACCGTGGAAGAGCATTTCCTTGGATTTAATATCAAGCTTGCCCGCAGTAGGGAGACTCGGATCAATACTCATGGTAGTCGATCGATTTTCAAAGTATACAACTTTCATTGGTGCTCCCCTACATTGTTCAGCAGAGGAGGCGGCCAAGCTGATGATGAAGGATGTGGTGAAGTATTGGGGAGTCCCGCATAATATCATCAGTGATTAAGACACTGGGTTCTTGGGACGATTCTGGACCGAGCTATTCAAGTTGTTGGGGTCGAAGTTATACTTCTCCACAAGCCTCCACCCCCAGACGGATGGCCAAACCGAAAGGATAAACTCGCTTCTAGAGCAATATCTTCGACACTACGTGAGTGCCAATCAATGAGATTGGGTGAAGTTATTGGACATTGCCCAATTCTTCTACAACTTGCAGTAGAGCTCTGCGTCCAACAAGAGTCCATTCAAGATCATTACAGGATAACAATCGTCAACTCTTCACACCATGACAATTGGGTATACTGGGAGTAGTCCGTCAGCCTACCACTTTACAAAGGAGTGGCACCAAAATGCATATATTGCACGGGCCTACTTGGAAAAGGTGGCAAAAAGGATGAAGAAGTGGGCAGACTTGGGAAGGCGATCGCAAAAGTTCAAGGTCGGCGATTTGATGTTGGTAAAGCTCCAACCAGCATCACTCAAATTCTTTAGGAACAAAGTACACAAAGGATTGGTGCACAAGTATGAAGGGCCCTTCCCAATTATCAACAGGGTGGGCAATGTCTCTTGCAAGTTGCAGCTACCATCCTGGTTCAAAATTCACAATGTTCTTCACGCCAGCAACTTGAAAGCCTATCACTCGGATTCATAAGATGCTTCTCGAAGTCTTCCAACTCGGCTACCCCCACTAGAGCCTCATACGATAAGCGAGTTGAAACCATTTTAGCGAATCGTAAGATAAAGCTACCCACTGGAGCTTAGCAAACCGAGTACTTGGTGAAAGGTTCCCCGAACTAAAGCCAGTTGGGAGCTTGAAGATGCTCTACGACATGAAGAAGCAATCATCGACAACTACCAACAAGCGTCAACGAGGGTGTCGACAGTTTGAGTGGGGGAGAATGTCACGAACGATCGTCGTGCGCCCGCAACAACTCCATTCAACGAACCGTTCGTCGCTTGTGTTTACATGTACAGCTATTTGGTAGTATGTTTTGGCTTGGTTTTATGTCCTTTTGCTTATAAAAATATAAGTTCGAAAAAGTTTCAATGCTACAGTACGATCGCTCACCGAACCGAACAAAACAACCAAAAACAGCTCCGTTTTCACGTGCCACGGGCTGTTTTCTACAGCCTGTTGCTGCACGCGAAACGTCAGCCATCTCAGCACCCTGAAACCACCTGGGTGGCACCATGGGGGATGGGGCTTCGGTATAGTGTAGGGAGTTGAACAATCTTTCGTAAGTTCGCACGTTACCTTGACGGGAACTTGTTGTCACACCCGGCACCCGGTGAGCAACTGTTTGTGGACTTACAGTTGTTCGTTTAACCTTCTAAAGTCCTTGTTTTCCTCCTCTCCCTCTTTTTTCTCGTGCACGTAAGGTGCTCACTGAATTGCTTGTAAAGCTTTCCCTTTTCACGAGACGTCGGGACTTATTCGTCGCTCGTTTTTCGAACTAATCAACTTTCTCTTTTATATGTCTTTCAGGACCTACGAGAGGTTGCAAGTGGGTTGATTTTTGCGGATGCATATCGTAAGGGCGACGCACGATTTAGGCAACATAAGTTAAGTTCGTGTCTTTGCCATAAGGGTGTCTCATGACTTAGATAATTTCAATTAAGTCAGTGACAATTGAGTTCAATGAATCATGTGGTCTTGTGTACTCTATTGGCTCCGACTATCTACATGATTTAATATCACGGTCTGGTCGGTTATCAGATGCGTAACCTTTATGAGAAACTATAACATAAACGGTGGTGATTCATTATAATTAGCAATTTGTTTGATGCGGATCGAGATGTGTGACGCAGCTACTATCAGGGGAAACATCTACTCGGTTTGGGTGTCTGCTTCTTATGCATGGGTGGTAGGTACGGACTTCCGTTCTGTAGCGTAGCATCTGATCAGAGTTTACCAGGCGTCGGTTGGTTGGTAAACGTACTCGAATGCGAAATCACATGGTGGTCTTTTTGGTAAAAAGCTTCGATTATCCTTTGGCACTACTATTCTCGAATCAAATCCCCAAATGAAATCTTCAATTTTGGTGTATGGGAAATCTTTACACCTGGAGATGGAGAAAAATGTGATTTGATGATGGTAAGTTTCTAATCACCAACGATCGAAGGCCTTTGTGGACGTCAACCATGTCCCCGCACATGGTAAGGTGTGTTTGATTACCGAGACTTTGGACTTCACATTGAGGCCACCTGCTCCTCCAACCAAGTTTCTTTTACCTCCCCGTTTACCAGTGCCGCCCCTCTCTCTGTCAAGATGCACAGATGACAACTTGCTAGCAGTTATGGTTGCACTGAGACCGAGGTAACTGCCAGTTAGAGCAGCATCAATGCCCCGAACACGCTGCCGAGCTGCCAATGGTGTTAAGTTCTCAAGGGAAGAAAGCCCCTGTTTTCTTCCATCTAGTCTCCTCCTATATACACAACTCACCCATTGGATAATGTAAAAGGCACAAAAAATTCCGAGGACGGGCGCACAGAGTAAAGCAACCACCACGCTGATGGGTTAAAAAAGCCATGTCGGACGCCATCTGCCACACGTGCGCTCCACATGCTCTGCACACTGGCAGCTACTGCTGCTGCTTTCGTCCGTCGTTAAAAGACGGAGGAGAGCAAAAGAGAGAGAGAGAGAGAGAGAGAGAGAGAGAGAGAGAAGGGTTTTCCCAGGCAGGCCTTCTGACGAGAGCCACGTGCCAGTGGTCCACAGGGGATCCCGCGTGGAGCGGGATGCACACCCGCAGTCCATCGTTCGGCAGCTACCCGACACGTGGAGGGGTGTCGATAGCGACCGCCACGTGATGCTGGGATTGTCCAGGGGCGATTTCCGAAGTCGACCGCCGACATCGACGCGGGTCTGCTCACCCGCGAAGCACCCACCACACAAACGCGTCATTACCTCAGTTTGTGGAGTTAACTTTATCGGATGATTCATGTCAACAAAAGTGGATGAAGGGGGGGAAAAAAACAAGGGAAAGGAGGGCTGGCACTCAGGCCCGATCACGTGTAAGCGTGATCAGAGGCCACGAGCGAGCACGTGCGGGGTGGGTGGGTGTGGGATTCCTTCCCCGCCTCGGGATCCCCATCGCCCTCACGTGATTCGATGCTGCTCCGCCCTCCACTGTCCTCTTCCCACATGACAGCCACGTGGATGAACACCGAACCCGGACCCACCACGGGCCCCCAGCCCGACTCGACGGCTGAGGGATCCTCAGATTCTCGACGCGACGGTGGCACATAAAAGAATTAAAAAAAAAAAAGAAAAAAAAAGGTGCGTGGTCCTGGGCCGTACGGGGACCGGTTGTACAGCTGGCGGCCGAGGCCTCGTCCATCGCCCGGGGCCCGCCTCGGACGAGGTGTCGTACGGACCGCGCGTGAGAGTGAGTGCGACGCCTGTGTGCGGTCGCCCTCGTGGCCCGAAGCGGCGGGGAGGTGCAACGCCAGCCGCATGATTGCTGGGAGTCTCCTCCTCGGAGATTTCACAGCTGTATCCAGTTGTCTCGCGTCGGTAGTTTTATTTCCTTTCCCCCTTTAGCTTCTCGGCCATGTCAAACATATGAGGAGAGAGAGAGTGTGAGAGAGAGAGAGAGGGGTAAAGGAAAGCAAAAGGTAAACGGTTAGAGAGAAAAGGGCGGAGCTTTGGTCCCCACGGCGTCCGACACTACACATGTCTAACCGACCACTCGCCTCACCCACAGTAACCTCCACCCCTTCCGGCTCATCGGCCGCAACACCGCTGCGGACAGGGAACAGGACGCGTGCCGCTCCATTTGCGCCGCGGGGACCACCACCTCCTTATCCGATGGACAGCGCCTGCGCTATTCCACGAGCCGCAGCCGATGGGATCCTTTCGTGCATGGGCGGCAGCGTCGGAACGCAGTGGCCGCGCAGTCCCATGACGTACTGGTAAATCTTCGTTTAACGTCGTATAGACAGACAAACTCACCCTTGTATTCGTCCCCAGCTACTCCCCGGGCTGAGAGTCGGTCTCCGCAGTCGCTGTTGGTAGGCATCAAGATGGTCAACCCAAATGCATGTCAATCAAGCCACACACAGCATGACCGTGGCCATGCCACATGGGCAGTACCTCTGACAAAAAAATAAAAATAAAAAAAAGAGAAAGAGGAAAATAAAATGATATCAAGTCTCATGTGTCATTACAGTACCTCCGTCAGTCCCCAGCTCCACACCAGAAGGCGAGGGCCGTAGTATATATATATATATATATGTGTGTGTGTGTGACAAAACTCACATGGCAGAGGGATAAATATGAGGGGGCAGCAGAAGAGGAAAAAGAGAGGAAGCAGTGAAAGTAACAGGACTTTAAAGAGAGGAAGGGAGGTGGGGGCGGGAGGAGATGAGGGCAAGGGATGGATCAAGTGCACGAGCCACGACTCCTTTTTTAATGTGCTCTCCCCGGGGTCCTTCTTCCCAGTCCGAGACCCTCATTACTTCCGCATCGCCATCGACATTATTTATCATTGGCCTCATCATGACCGGCTCCATTATTTGTAGCAGAGTTGCAAGTTAATGAGTGCCATATTGACCCCAATCCCATCGCCATTTCTTCTCCCTTCTTTCGCTCGCCCTCTCTATATCCACCACCACCGCCACCCCCCCCAACTAGGAAAAGAACAAGATTAAGAGCTCCGAGGACCATCGTCCTTCGTTGCTCCCCTTCCCTTTGGCGATGGTTCCGGAGTGGGAGATGGCAACGGGGGTGGATTTTGGGATGGGAATGGAATTCGGATCCGGAGCTCGTTATTCTACCACAGCACCTGTTGTCGCGCCGCTTACTCCTACCACTAGTGCTACTGCCACTGCGCCTGCCTACCTCTACGGGGCTCTTCCGCCCGCCGCCGAAGCCAGTCTCCGCGTCGATGACCTCCTCGACTTCTCCAACCACGATCTCTACGCTTCTGTTGGCGTCGACGCTCAATTCTACGCCACCACGACGACCGTGCCCGGAAGCGGTCCGCCGTCGGGACAGACGTTCTCCGGTCGCCAATCTCAGCACTCCTCCTTCGACCTTTACATTCCTGTGAGGCAACCACCGGAGCTCCGAGTATGATCTGCACACGCTTGCTTTAGATGAACGAGTGCTTGAAGCTTTTGTATTGTTTGTGCAGCAATGCGACGACGCGGCCGAGCTCGAGTGGCTGTCCAAGTTTGTGGAGGACTCCTTCTCGGACGTGCCTTCTTATCAGTCCGGCGCGGCCGCAATTGCGCCCTCGTGTGAGGCGCAGCAGTCGGCCAACGGCCGCGGAGCTCGGGGCAAGCGCTCGAGGGCGACCATCGGTGCCGTTTCGGCCGCCGCCTGGTCCTCATTGGTGACGCCACCGCATCCACCGGCGCAGAACTCGCCGTCGTCTTCGTCCTCGTCGTCGTCCTCCGAGTTCTCTCCGTCCAGGCCGAAGGCGAGCAGTGCCGACAACGGCAACAGGAGCAGCAGAGGGAAGAAGGGTGGAGGAGGCGTGGGGTTGGAAGGCGGGGTGCGGCGCTGCACGCACTGCGCGTCGGAGAAGACGCCGCAGTGGCGGACCGGGCCGCTGGGGCCGAAGACGCTGTGCAACGCGTGCGGCGTGAGGTTCAAGTCGGGTCGGCTCGTGCCGGAGTACCGGCCGGCAGCGAGCCCCACCTTCGTGCTCACGCAGCACTCCAACTCCCATCGCAAGGTCATGGAGCTCCGCCGCCAGAAGGAGCTGCTGCTCCTCCGCCACCAGGAGAACGACCCCTCCTCCGCACGGCCTGATCTTCTGTTCAGCGACTATGGGGTTTGCTGAGCTGAAGCCAGGCCCCGAAGCTGCCCACGGCCGCCGGCCGGGCGGTCGTTCTCCCACCACCGCATTATGGTTCCCTTGTTTCTAAATTTGTGCCCCCAACAAATTCTTGGGTTTCCGTTGTGAAGGCTCTTCCCGAATCGGACGGTTGAGATCTCATCGAACGCTCTATTTTTCTTTTTTTCCTCTTTCTAGATAAGTGATAGGAATAAAATAAACAAAAGGAATGATGGAATAAGGGATGGGAAAGCACGTGACTTGCCGCTGCAAGTGCGTGACGGACGGAAAGTGAAAAGAAATAAACATCTCGGTCACGTGATGACAACGGCGAGACGAGCAGTTCATCCCCCACCTCATGCATGTTTCCCCGGCTAATGACATGCAAATCCTAACCTTGCGTTCGGTCAATCATGGAGATGCTTTCTGCCTGATATAAAAAGATCGGGGAGGGAGGGAGGGAGGAAGAAGGTAAGAAGAGGAGGAGTGTGACAGACGACGGTGGGAAAGCACAGTTACTGTGAACGTCCTCTGTTCTCCCTTCACCTCCCCTAAGAGAGATTGAAGTCTCATTTTAACCGATAGTAAGAACTAATATGAAATGTTTGATTGGATTTATTTCGGAGCATAAATTGTGAAAATTTAAAATATAAATATAATGAATATAACATTTACAAATAAAAAATAAATTTCTGAACTCGAATTCTATCTCCGTCATTTACTCTTAAAAGAAAAAAAAAACAACAAGAATGCTAAACATATTTAGTGTGCCTATGTAGGAGCTCATATTTAAATTGAGCATCCCCTCATAAGAGTTATGTATACTATTCATCCCTCCATTAATCCTCTTGTGCCACGCCCACATGTTTATCCGTATAAGGTTTTCGTAATTCTATAATAGAAATATTAGACAAAAAATAAAGTGGCCAATCCTATTGAGTTTGTCATTTCTCACTCGACCTGAGTAGTTCCACTAGGTTTAAAATCCGAGAAAGTAAGATCACCTTCCAGTTCTGCTGGTTCAACTCACAGTACTCGCAATGGAGCTATAAGCACGCTAAAATTTTAATCCTAATTATTAACGACCACTTAGGAATCATAAGATAATAAGTAAAAAATAATTTTTAATATTCATCTAATAATAATAATAATAGAAGATCATGATATAGGTAAATATGAAATGTTGATTTTATATTTTTTTTATATTTTTTAATATATTTATGATTTAAGAATTAATCATAGATTTAAGTATAAGATTTAAATACATGATTTAAGTAGATGATCGAGTGAAATCTCTTCATCAAAATATGTATAAATATGTATTACCTCGATAAATAAAAATGTCCCTTTTACAACAAATAGAGTCATTTTGTTTCGAGCGTAGCTCTATTTTCCTTTATTGTTATTTTTCTTTCTCATCGATCATATTGTTGCTTTATAACTCTTTATACTTTTGGATTTTGGTGTTGCATCAAAGATGAAGATACATGACTCCTCTCCATCATTCTCCTAGCGTGATTTGCTTTGGAATAGATCTACTCTACTTTGTTGATATGATTAGCCTCATTTAGTGATTGACCAACTTCTTCGATAATTTTTTATTATTATTCAGTTATGTTTGTTGAGTATATCCTTTGTTTCTACCTATTACTTTAGCATCCTCACCGACGTCCTCATCCCATTCTCATTAATCGTCAAACTCACTAGTGCCTCGGATCCATGATCGACCTTTCGACGATAGTCCATTATTTACTATCATCTTTTCGATTACGCCATTAGCACTCGTGATCAAGTGAGAACGGAAGAGATCGCCCTCTTCTGCAATCTCAGATCAGATCATTCTTTGTGCATTTCTCAAATATGATCTCATTGGTCAAATTAAATCCTCCCCTATGCACTTCTCATATCTCCATCATCGGTGCATTTAAACCATATCATCAATTGATTATTGATTTTCCTTATTGGATTACAATGTCTTCTTACTATGTCTTTACATCTGATGCTCTAATTATTATTTTTGTAAGAAACAATAGTTCATCTCAACCTACAGAACTTATATCTATCACTATAGGAACTATAATCCCCTTAAAGCTCTCTAAAGATGGCAATTATATATCTTAACGAATAAAATCCACCAATCTCCTCTTTGGATATGATCTATTAGGCTATACCGATGGCTCTCTTAGTTGTTCACCAAAACAAAATTATAATATCAAGAGAACCCATCCCAATAGTAAATCTTGATCTCAAGTTATGACTACGACAAGATTATTTCATTTTACATGTCATTCAAGCCTCAATCGTTGGCTTTATAGTACCACTAATCTTTTCATATAGCTTTATAGTAGAAGTATGGTCCAAGTTACGTATCACTCTCGCTAATTGCTCTTGTACACGCATGCTAAGTTTTTTTATCTACTATGATAAAAATAATACAAGAGGAAGATACTATTACTAATTATATACAAAACCTAAAAGTTATTATTAATAATTTGACTTTAATAGATCATCCCCTAAATGGTGAAGAAGAAGTCATTATTCATACTTTCAATAACTTATAAGATGAATATAAGGAATTGACAATAGTAATTCGAGCACGTGACTCATCAATATCATTTGATGAACTACATGATAAGTTGATTAATCATAAAACATATTTGAAATGAGAAAAGAGAAAAACAAGACCAATAATCACAGCCCAAGTCAATCAAAAATCTAAAAGAAAAGACAATCAAAGCAAAAAGAAGTTCAATAATCATCCTCCCTCTTCTTCTCTTTACTAGCTTATACCTCTCCTTCCCTCTTCCTTAGGGATGTCTAACAAGGCAGGATAGATGGTTAGAGTGATTCTCCTATCCTCGACCTCGTCTCATCCCCCATCACAACCCCATTCCCTATTTAGATAGGGCGGGGATGAGAAATCCTCACTAGTGATGAGGAGTTTATAGATTCTTTATATTCTCTTAATTAATTCATTAAATTAAAAAATATTAATTAATAATATCAAACTTTACAACTAATAACTATATCCCATGCCCTTTTTTTTAACACATGTATAGAATAATTTAGAGCAATATATACTAATAAAATAAATTATTCAAAATAAATTCTAATTTTGTCTTAAAATCATAAAATTTGGCATTAAAAAATAAGCCATAATGATTCCAAAAACATATAGTCATAAATTTAAAAAATTAATCTTGATAGAACAATTAGAAATAAGGATAAATATCAAGACTCATATTACATCTTATACACCAAATAAACTATACTCCAATAATGTTACTTTATCTTTCATGATTGATTCTCTCATAATAGTAGATAAAATGAATTTATATCATAGTTCCAATAGTAGATAGAGTGATATTCCTCATCTACCAAGGTATAAATTCATTCCTCCTAATAATAGATGGAGGAACTGTCTAACTATCGTGTTTAATGATCCGTTAGCTCTTAAAAAGGAATCACTCTTCAGTATAGTGGATCACCTACAATTGATAGGGATTATCTACGTCCTTTTATCATAGTAGTATTATATATCACTATCACATATATCTATAAACAAGAGTAGATCATATTAGAAGGATTATACGAGGGATTTGATTTAATAGGTGCCACTCAATGCATGATGGGCCTGAGGCTCCTGTCATGTAAGGCATGATTAGTAAATATATCGCATCCATACTAATCTCAGTAGATCACTTATTCATTAAACAATCATAATTACACTTATAAATCAACATCAATAACTTCAAACATAAATTACTTATCAACATCATTAACATTATGAATCAAAACATAATTAACCCTCAATTAACCGAAACTCTAGTTGAATTAGTCCAATCGATTTGAATCGAACTTAATTCAACTAGAACCTAATTGAACCAATTAATAATCTTGATACGAGAATCATCCTAAACTAATCTAATTTGTATTTAGTTAAGTCAAATTTGAGTTTGAATTAGTCTAGATCATTTCATAATTATCCTAAACCGATTAAATCAAGTAAACTAGTTCGATTCAAGTTTAATTATGGGTCCATTGGGTCAAAATCAATTAAAATATGAACTAAGAAAACCTGAGCTATGAACTTTGGCCTAAATCTGTTCTAAGACAAAGATTAAAAAGGGTCTTCTAGGCATAAATCCAGGCTCAACCTGTAGGCATCGATCGGGACTATGATTTGAGACTTAGATCGATCGATTAGGTTGGCTGTGCATTGGGCCACGTCTAGTCTATAGTCACTAGGCTATGTCAACTTGCGTCAAGCTATAGTTAGTAAGCTATGATGGGCCATAGTTGATCGACTCAACTCTGACCCATTGGATCGAGCCGAGCCCATACTGCCACCACACCCATGCCGATCTTGTGCAGGGGTTAGCATTGAAATTGCATCGAACTGATAAGGTCACAAAGCATTCATGCCAACTAGCCTAAGTGATCACGCTAGGTTGAACCGTGGGCTTTGGTCGGGTCTACACCCGATTGAGTTAAGCGTTGAAGGTCGCTAGCTTGGTGAGTCCTAACATAATTAGGACTTCAAGATTCTTAGCCTTTAGCACTTGGAGAGTCCTAATACATTTAAGATTTGAAACCAATGTTTGAGTCCAATCTGAGTGAAGCTTGAGCTAACTTGAATATGGTTTTGAACTTGATTCTAACTTAATCTTTATTTGATTTTATCACAATGGAATTGAAATCTAATTAGAATTTCAATTGGGTTGAGTTGGCTTGAACTTTACTAGATCATCCCTAATCATATTTCAGGTCAGAGAAAATATATATCGAATTATTCATAACAGATATATAATCAATAAAATTAAAAAATATTTTTCATGTGAATTAAAATATTATTCAAGTTAAGAATTCCAAATTAATATCTAAAAATACTTAAAAATTTATGACTAAACAAATAAAATTCTAAACATGCAGAATAGTTTATTAAAAATAGAAAAATAATTAAAATATTCAAAATATATTTTTATGAATTAAAATATTACGCAGGTCAATAATTATAAATTAATAAACATAATTATTAAAAATATCAGAATAAGTAAAAAAAATTCGAGACGTTCAGAATAGTAGATTCAAATGGAAACATAAATAAAAAAGGTTTCAAAATCTATCATCATGAATTAAAATTTATATTAAATTAATAATTTATATATATATTCTCATAATTATTACAAATACCTAAAAATCACAGATAATCATGAAAAGCTCTTTATTAAAAATAAATGAATAAAAAAATATTTAAAATATATTTCTATGAATTAAATCTATTAATTCACATAAAAATTATTGTAACACATAAAAATTCTAGATAAAAATCTATGAAATACTTAGAAGATAGAGAGATCAAAATATAATTAAATAATCACCAAAATAAAAATTAAAATAATAATTAATCTAAATTTTATGCATTAAATCGAAATACCATAATAAATAATTTTTAAAATATGAATTGTGAAAATATGAAAAATATGAATTCACATAAAATAAAATATGGAGAGTTAGGAACCTACCTCTCTAATGATTGCTTCATGCTTTTCTGCTTAGTCTAATCTTTATGATTTTGTAGATATTGAAGAGGAAGCTAATAAATAATATTCCAATTCACTTTGTACTATTTACATATGATGATCCAATCACCTTTAAGGAGGCATCACATGATGAAAAATGGAGAAAGTGATACAAGAGGAGATAGACTCTATCTAAAAGAATCAACTTGAGAGTTGATTGATTTACCAGAGCAAAAACCTATTAGTGCAAAGTGGATCTATAGAATAAAATTGAGACAAGATAGAACTGTTGAAAATTATATACCTTTGAAGAAAGAGATAGAAATATAGAATATGCAGTGTATGTGATCCGTCCAAGATAAACAAAAGAAAAAGACTAATTATACAATGAGGTGTTTGTACTGTTTGCTAGATCAGAAATAGTAAATTTAGTACTTTCTCTTACATCTTAAAATAATTGGTTAGTTTATCGATTAGATATTAAATCTTAAAATAATTGTTTAGTTTATCAGTTAGATATTAAATCAATCATTTTGTATGGAAAGTTACAATAAGAAGTTTATATTGAGTCAGGAAAAGATTCTCCAAGTCCATCAACTTCAGAGAAATCTTCAGCATCGCCATGTACATCAACTCCTATAACTTCTAAAAAAAATTAGAAGGCAACTAAGATAGATAAAAGATTATATTACTATTTTTTATGATTTTACAAATGCTGAAAAAAAACTGATAATATTTTAATTCACTTTGCAATATTTGCAAATGGTGACCCATATGATGAAAAGTAGAGAAAAGTGATGTAAGTAAGAGGAGATATATTTAATTGAGATAAATCAAATTTGAAAGTTGGTTAATTCACCCCTAGAGAAAAAGTTTATTGGTGTAAAATAGATCTACATAACAAAATTGAGACAAGACTACACTATTGAAAAGTACAAAATTAGGCTAGTTGCAAAATGTTATAAATAGAAAAAAAAAGAGATTGATCACAATGAGGTGTTGGCATGACAAAAACAGTGAGGTTAGTATTTTTCTCTTGTAGCTAAAAATAATTGATTAGTTAATCAATTAGATATTAAATCAGTCTTTTTTACTTAGTGAGTTATATGAAGTTTATGCTAATCAATTCCTTTGATTTATGATTAAAGGATTTGAAAATAAGACAGACAGATTAAAAAATATATTATCATATTGATTTATATCTTGAGACATGTAGATTGGAAAAGTGCCCATATGAACATACTTTATTTGTCAAATATAAAGAGACAAAGATGATATTAAATATTTGCTTATATATGGATGATGTTATTTATACTAGTAAAGATGGTGACATGATTCATGAGTTTCAATTTTATATTATAAAGAAAGAATTTGACATGACTGACTTAGGTTTGATGAAATATTATCTTGGGATTAAAGCTGAGCAACAAGATACAAAAATTTTTATTTCTTAAAAAAAAATACATAAAAGCTAACTGTTGGTACTGTAGTTGAAATAAGTTTGAAGCTTAGTTATGCTGGTAGTGGCAAGAAGATTGACACTACTTTTTATGGACAGATTTTGGGGAGTCTTATGTATTTGAGTGCAACTACATCAGATATTATATATGGAATTAGTCTGATTAGCAGATATACGAAGAATCCAATAGAAATTCATCTCCAAGTAACACATATGGTTAAAATTCTTATTTTAATGGAACTTATGATTTTGGGTTTTCTTATGATACCAAAATTTTTTATTTAACTAGATTTTTTTATACTGATTATACAGGTGATGTTGATAATAGGAAGAGCACATCTGATTATGTTTTCTTCTGATATTCTAAAAAGCAATCCGTCGTAGCAATGTAAACTACTACAAAAGTAAAATACATTGCAACAACAATATGTGCATTATAAACTATTTAATTTAGAAATATGCTAGAGGATTAGGATTTGATCATGGCATGTCTACTAATTTTTTTTTCATAATTTTTAGCTTTAAAATTATCTAAAAATCCAGTCGATGATGACAGAAATAAACATATTCATGTAAGATACTACTATCTAAAACATTAAATAAAGAACAAAATGATCGAAAAAAAGTATCGAACACTTTAACGGTTCTTTTGTTTTTCTTCTCTCTCCTCTTGGCACTGGTGTTGCCAAACACCTCAAAGTAGTATCAAGCAAACGAGAGAGTGTTAGCATAAAATCTGTAATCATATTATTTATAATACGAAAAATTTTTATGTCAAGATTGAAATCAAATAAAATTAGATATAATAATATATTACAATACGTACTTTTCTTGTTGTTCAGAATAATAAACTTTATCTGATCAGGACCACCTAGATTGATGGATTAGGGGATTAGGAGAGAAGGAGATTGAGAAAAAAACCTTAATCTCTCATAGATGCTACTCAGATGCCTCTTTGTTTAGCCCCTAGAGATCCTGTCTATTTATAGGTTAGAGCAGAGGATCTAGAATAAATTATTAGAAGAGTTCCTCACGTCAAAGTTATCTCCTAAAAAATTCTACTTTAACTAAACTTTTTTTTTATTGGCCAATAATAATAATCAAAATCTAATCATATCTATAATGTATTTTATCTAATTAAATAGAATAATATAATCTAATCATATCTATAATATATCTTACCTCCGTGTGAGGTGAGTTGACTAGTTTATTTAATCGTTTCTATGCAGAATGGCTTTCTGAGCACTAACTCGAACAACTAAACATCAGAAGATGCAAAGGCTTCAGTCAAGTCAAATAGTTTCGTTACCAGCCAGAGCAGAAGAGGGTCGACCACTTCTCCGGGAAGCCAAGGACAGAACCGAAATAGTAAGTCACACCCGAAACGAGAACCAACAAGTAACTGAGTGTGTTGGCGACGAAGCGGGCAAGTACTGTGAAATAGATCGATTCCTAGTTCAAGAAGAAGCTGGATCGAGTACTGGCTCTGATGCGAGGTGTGTGTCTGTGGTCCAAGTAGTCCTTGTGAAAGCTTTTGTTGCTTGTTGTGGAGAATGACCATCATTCCCAGTTGAAACCGTGTTCGTCGACGCAAGTGAAATGAGTTTAATTGACATAGACAAGGGGTGGGTGGGTCTTTATCAACTTCCAAATCCAAGATTTAGGGATCTACTATTTATTTTCATGAAAAAATAAGATGTGAATATTATGTTTATAAATGTTCACTTCACACAAATTAGTTTTGATTCTTAAAGGAACCATAAATAACTTAATTTTATTAGTCAAAATAGATAGATCTCATTTCTTGTAGATATATCTATAATCTAAAATTAGGAGAAAGAGATGGTACATAGTGGATGCTCAAGACATAGATATGTCTTCACCTCTTTTACAAACAGTAATTTCATCTTTTGAGCACCTTGTTGAATCATTTATTTCATCTATCGAGTCTTGTGGAGAAGCAAGAAAAGATTTTAATTGAATTTATCGTGCACCAGTGATAGAATACATAGCATCCCTATCTTTAGATATATTTCAAGCTATTATATTTATGGGTGATAAAAATGACAATCAATCTCAATATTTTGTGCTCATTATGGGTGATTTGAATGATGCTGGAACTATCATAACAGATTTGTGTTATAGACTGAGAAAAGACTCCTAAATTTTAAGAAACCAATCTAACTAAAGTAACTCTTGATATAACGTATTTTAGTACTAGAATCAAGATATGTCACAGCTGATGCCACACGCCAAGTCAAAATCGGACCAAGAAGTTACTCCACATGTCTCGTCCCGAGAGCTTGGGGTGGTGCCATCTAACATTGTTCTATATGCCACCCGAGACGATGATCGATCTGAGGTGCCATCCCATCCTTCGAGGGTTAGTGGTCACGTCGAATCGACTTTGACGGTGAAGCTCGTACAATAGTATAAAGCCCCTAGCCGGCATCCGGCCAGAGGAGAGAGAGAAGAGGGAAGTAAAATAGAAAACTATCCACCCACTACTAACTTGCTCATCGGAGGGGCCAAAGTCAGGGATCACCCGACGAGAACCGTTTTTGTAGGCGAACGACCACCCGCAAGTCACAAGCATCTCAATCCAGGAGTCGCTATCCAATGCACGAGAACTAGCTGCCGATCGTCCGGAGCCCGACCAACGCCAACAAGCATCCCTTCCCGAGGATATGGCCACCTCGTCATCCAGCCCTCAGATGCGACTCGAGTCGGATAATTATCGGACAAACGTGTGCGGTGTTCCAATTACCACTTGACAATACCATTTCTGCGGATTGGCGACGAGTCTTCTTCAAAGTATGGCGAGAAGCCACATTTCCAGGGATAGTTGAGAACGTACCAGCTTCTAAGCTCAGAGGCTTCTGGTTGACTAACTCAGCCAATCAGCAACCACCAAGTCAGATTCACAAATTAGATTCCTCCTTGGAACAAAAAAGAAGATACTTGGGAATCATTTCTTATTCAACTTTTCGCTTGTCTTTTCCTCATGCAATAAATATTGTGCTAAATTAAATTTAGTTCTTTCTTTCTTCCCAACAATCGAATCTTATGCTTTTAAAGTACTGCAAATTAATAACCGCAGCATCATCCCGAGAACTCATGCTTCTTAGCTATCTAGGATTCTCTTGTTTTCCTTGTCGAAATCGTATCGTAGTTGATTGCGAGGAAAGAAGATGTAAGCCCAAGCATATCTAACACACGAAGAACATAGAAGAAGAAGAAGAATAGCCAACGAATCAGATGGCACAAGCATATCTAACACACCCATGTACTCCAAGAAACCTTGACAAATAGATACTTTTTATTCTCTTGGAATATTTTTGTTGATGCGGACAGAAGCAAGCTGAGAAAACAGAAACATGCATATACTCGATCGACGTACGTCAACGTTGCACGGGAAGCCCATTGGGAGGCTTATGGTCGGCGTGGGGGTGGCTTCACTGGAGGAGGTTTCGGATCATTGACAGGAGCCGGACAAGTATCGCCGCAAGTGGATTGTTCCAGTGAACGCCTCGGAAGAGTA
The DNA here is from genome assembly GCA_004837865.1 of Musa balbisiana. Taxonomy (NCBI): domain Eukaryota; kingdom Viridiplantae; phylum Streptophyta; class Magnoliopsida; order Zingiberales; family Musaceae; genus Musa; species Musa balbisiana. The sequence continues at coordinate 27,899,501 of CM017191.1, forward strand.
GTACCCTGAGGCAGCGACGGCAACAGTAGATCTGGGTCGACCCACCAACTCGGCATCGGCCACCCGTCGTCCTCCTCTGCCGGCTGTAATGCTGCCAACCAAAACATGATGATGATGAAGGAGGAGATCATGAGGGTGAAACGAGCTCGGTAATGATTCCCCATATGATATTTTTGACGTTGCTGCTGCTCTTGCCTCTTGTCCCTTCTCTTCTACAGAAGGAGAAGAAGAAGAAGACTTGACTGAGTGGTTCGTCTATGGCTGCCTTTCGTTTTCCTTTTTCTCGTGGGTGGAAACTGACTTCAATCGTTGACTGTCTGCAGCTTCAGCCATGGATTTTTTTGGGAACACGTAAATAACTCTGTTGTTTAATCTTATTTAGTTTTTATTTGGTAGCTCTGTAACCAGAAATGGTTGTCGTTTCGATCATTGTAGGTGAAACATTTGCGTCGATTGGTTCAGCCATTCTCTCTTCGTTTTGTGTTACTGCGTCTATTTTCTGATTTTTTTTTAATATAATTATTTAACCTTTCGTAGTTTGTTTGTTTTTTAATTAGAGTTATGTATTTATATTATTACTTTAATAATATTAGTTGAAACTTTAACTGATTAAAACAAACTGACGAGAAATAGTTGATAGTATGAGCATACCCTTCTCCCTTAGATTGAGGGTTCAAATCGTTATCTTGCTGGTAAGATTAAGTTTGTCTTTTATCACTTATCAAGAATAAATTATTCGTGTTGAAACATAAAGCTTGTGGATGACATATGGCCTTAATGCTAATTTGAAAGATAGCTCTTGAATATGATAACGAACATCACGATTTTTTGGTGCACTTAATTTATTATGTTACAAAGTAAAAAATACTAAAAAGGTTTTGGGTGAACGTTAATCGACTAATCTTCATGATTAGTAATATAATATTTATGAGTGTCTTGCTTCATTCGCGTAAGCGTCTTATATCATAACATTTTGACATCTTATGTGTATATCATTTTTAAATAATTTTAAAATATCTAATTATATGATTCAATAATTTAAGATAAGATAGATATATTAGTGGCTTAATTGAATTATGATTAAAGATAATGACAAATAGAAAAAGAGTATTAATTTTAGAGATTATCTTGATAGAAAAGAGCTCTTTAAAACTCTCTTTCTAAACCATCTCCTCTCTATAGATATATATGACTTTGTTACATCGGATTAATAATATGTTACAATACTATTGCCTAATCTATGATATTATAGATTTTAATTCTGACTAAATATTTTTTCTACTCTAAATTTTTAACGAGTGATATGAGAGTTGATAAAATATAATATCTTAAATCATAAAAATTAGATATATTCTAATTACTTTATATTTTAAATTAATGTTCAAATTACCGACAATGAATCAACGCCGTATGAGGCTTTCATCGTGCCGCTGCCCTAACATCGTGTTAGGATTATGAAGTCGCGGCGGGAGAGGGGCGTCGCGGAACAAGTTGTCGCAGGAACGATCACCGCAGAAGGGGAGGCGCGGAGCTGGTCAGGCATTTCTCTTTTGCTCGGCGGAGCAGCGACTCAGGCGGTGGAACTCGGCCGCACGCTTGGCCACAGATGGCGACGACGAGGGCGATGGGATTCTTCTCCATGTTCCTTCGCTGGCTGTGGGTATGCCGGAGGTGGCGGCAGCGATAGTTGCGTCGGACGACGGTGGGGAGGTGATTGACCGTGCACACCGGGGCGTCGACCGCGGTGAAGTCGTGCGTGAATGGCTGAGGTGACAACCTAATTTTGCCCTAAATCTTACCCAATTGAGAGTGAGAGTGGCCCAATTGGTTCCCAATTAATTTGGCCTCTGTACAGTATTAAAGAAAATGATATTATTATTAATAAATGTTTGTTAACCGTATCGAAGTAGATCTATATATAGTATACTTTTGGGTTGAAATAAATATTTAGGACATGATTACACTTATTTTTCTAGAAATTTAGTTTATTTTGGATTGACAACATACATGAAAAAAGAAAAACATGTGTTGTAATATGATTATGCTAATCATGGATTATGTTGGATAGTTATTATAGTTATTTTTTATTAAATGGTTTTATATAAATAATACTAAAGATAAATTAAATGAATAGTATTTATAAATTATATATTTTAATTTTATTTGATTAGTAGCTATGAAAGTGTCATACACTTTAGGTTTTTAGGTTTTATTAGTTTAGCAACAGCCAAAGTGTCATAGATTAATAAATTTATAAAATTATATTAAGGGATTACTCATAGATGTTATTAAAAATAATATTTATAATTACACATATAAATAGAATATTTAAATAATTTTTAAAAAATTTTAATATAATTATATGATGAGAAAGAATATACTATTTAGATATCCTTGTGGACCAGATTTGTATAGTTAGATAAAATAACGTTAAACTATAAGGATTGTAAATTGATTGAACACTAAATATATCAATATCTCAAAGATAATATCAATTATTCATCATAACCTTCAAAAATAAAAAAGTATTTAATATTCTTTTATATTTACTATTTCAGTTATTTTTTCTTTTTATGCTTCTAATGTTCTCGTACTTTTTAGATCAAATTATTTTGCATGACTTGAGTATATTTACTTTTTATTGTTGTTGTTGATGACAAGATACAACCAGGAGAAACTATATATGGAGACTATCCATCTTTGACTTTAATAAAGAGCTTGTGACTCTTTTTTTTTTTTTTTTTGTTGATGACAAGATACAATTAGGAGAAATTATACTATCTATCATTAAAGAGCCTATATCTTGTCAATCCATTGTGACAGTGTTAACCTTTCTTCTATAATTTTGTTAATATTTTTCAGTACCCATATGATACAACAACAATAACAAAAATATCATTTGATTAAATTGTTATGATATATATATATATAACTACTATGTCTTGTGCATATAGACTATGTCATTTAATAAGGAGGAAGTCCCTCTTTCAGGAGCTTGCATATCAAGTGCATTTATGTGCAAATCACAAACCCAATGAAGTAGATTTAATCGGAAAAGGATGACCATAATGTCATAATGTGGATCTAGTTCTAGTTCCCATTCAATCCACCAGTTTTAATTGATAAAAAAAATTAAATTACTTCACCAAAATTTAAACTCATAACTATTTTTAGAATGTGCTCTAGATTTCAAACCACTTGATCTCAAAGGTCCTAAGTAGTGGGTTGTCTAAGGATCGACTTTCATTAATTGTATCAAGCATACCAATCAAGCACCTCCGAATAACGATCAGAGACCTTAATTGTTTGATATTTAGTATTAGAAGAGGGATACATATCCATCCGAACAACATGATGGTTTTTCAAAACGAGTTCTTGGATGCCTAATAAGTTGACATCTTTAATATTAAACATCTCAAAGTTGTTAGGCTTTAAGTTAAAAATACCAATGACTATACCATACCATAATGTAATCTTTGTATCTTAGAAATACTGCTATACTTTGATATGCTGTATCGATGGTAAGCAATGGGACATGCCATCTTCTTCTATGTTTGCTCGGTATGATAAATATTCATTTTCTATTGCGTCATCTCAAATCGTGCACCGGTGGAAGCCTCATCTAATGAGCCCGCCCCCCACCTTTATGTGTATAAGCTACAATTTGATGTAGTTTGAACGAGGTTTATAAATTTAATCCTCTGCATAACTTAAATTTTCCTATTTATCAGGAAAATTGTCAGGATTCTGCAATGAGAAAGTAATGAAAATTTTGACTTCTTTAATTGTCTGGTAGTTTGGTTCTACTTTCTTAATCTTCATTGTTTTCTTTTATTTATTTGTTTTGGCAGCTGGAATTCCGAATGTGAAATAGTTCAGTGTTGATGGTGATTATAGTGTGCTTGTGATGGATTTATTGGGATTAAGTCTCGAAGATCTATTTAACTTTTGCAGCAGAAAACTCTCGCTAAAAACTGTTTTGATGCTTGCAGTTCAAATGGAATGCTGCTGCTGTAATGCACATTTCTGAATTGGCATGATATCCTACCGTTCAATATTGGGAATATGCTTGAAGTTTAGCTAGTCAAGTCTCTCCAACACAATTTGCCATGGGTTGGGCTGCTGTCTTCAAAGATGGAGAACAATGAAGAAAGAGTGTCATATGTAATTAGATGTGTAGTATGTTGAGATGCTGTAAAACCATCCTCTCCTCGTACATGGATAGCTAGGAGACACTAAAGTTAGTTCTTGATGCTTCACATACATGGTTAACGATGAAGCACTTTGGTTCATCATTCTTCTCGTGTACATGAAATGTACAACACTACTTTTGCATGCTACAACACAAAATGATGGTTCTGTATCAGTTTGGAAACACATGTTTCCTGCTCCTTTGGTTCACAAATCTTCTACAACCTCTTATTGACCAATGAGTTCAATTTTCTATTCCTTTGGAGGAGAGGGAAGGCATATGAACGTACCACTATCTGAGACTTCACAACCTTCTGAAAAATCTCGCGCCCTTCTTCGCCATGCCGGTCCCTGCAAGGACAGATTTGCTATCTGGTCGCCACTTTAACTCTTTGAGAACTGAGAACAGGCTTGATAGAGCAGGAGATACTTCGCCATCCTTTATATTGTTGCATGAGATGACGGCGAGTCTCTGCAAATCCATCCAGGATAGAACTACCGACTCGAAACCTTCAGTTGTTACAAGCGAGCAGCCTTCCAGTGAGAGAAACTTCACCCTCCTGCAGAGAGAGCATATGAAAACCCATCTATAACATTAACATATAAATGAAATCAAAGATAGCTGAATGTAGAGTCAAAAAGATACACGACAAGAGGCCCATTTGAGTGTTTCATGATGAATAAGCGAAAAAAAAAAAAAAAAGTTTTAGACATCAGTCTTTTATAGCTTGCAATAACTGTTTGGAAAAACAGTACCCAAACAAACACATACACAGACTTAGCAAGCATCAAATGCATATGCGCCCACACATACACATAGAAGCAAGACCCAGGCATCAAATAAATGTCACATCAATCTTTGGAGGCATAAAATAAGCTGTAGCTGGCTGATGAAGCAATAAATCAGATACTAAAACTAGTGTTTTGACTTTTGATTGCACTGGACCAGCTACTAAGCGACTTGTTGGGTATATGGTACTAGTACACAATAGGTTGTCTGTAATTTTAACGCTAGAACCATCATCAGCCACATATTAAATCCTCTTCGGAAATATAACATTTTAAGCAATTTAATTCAAATCATAAGCAATTATCCACATAAAAATAACCATTTGGCCACTTTGCCGCTCCGTGAAAAGAATAGATAAAAATCCTAATCAATGGTATAAGAAGTGGGCCATTACACCCATATAGATTGATTGAAGTACTCAATGTAGATGAAAGGAAAGGATAAGCAATTGTCAGATCTTATAAGGGTAGCATCCCAAAGAAATAGATCTAACCTTTATCAGTTAAAAGACTGACCAACCATAAAAAGCAGCTATAAGATGATGTGAACACAGAAAACTGAGACACCAGCTTCTAAAATTGGGATTTCATGCATGATTCTGGTATCAATAGCTACAGCTATTTTACCAATCATAAGTTTTAATAGGACATATTGTATAAAAAACCCTAAGTAGATATTGTAAAATGGCACACCTACAAAAGCAACAGACATTCAAAATCATTCCTATGTCCATCTGCCTCCATAAACCAAGATGTCAACATAGTGAGAAAGTGATAAGGTGATCAACAAAAACAAAGAATTAAAAGAAAATATTAACTATAATCTAAAATGCAAAAAATAAGATGGTCCAGTACTCATCTGGATCAGCTCAAACTGGCCAAAACTTAACAAAACCGCCCAAGTCTGACTGACTCCTGGGCAAATTCGATAAATACACACCTTTGTCTAGTTGGTTGTCCAGTTTCAATGTTTTGATCTCGATACAATATAAACAGATGACTAAAACATTTGATAACATTTTTCAAACTTTTAGAAGTACATCATTTCTAAATTCAAATTTTTCAAAAAATACCTCTTCCTCAAAGAATATCCACCCAAAATAATAAGCACCATAAATTGTAGACATGTATTGTTTCTTCATCCAAATGCCACCATAAAAGTACATTTCTTATCTCAAAAAAATTTTAAAAAAATAAAATACATTAAAAACAAGCCAAATCAAATCCATTCGGTTCCATAGAAGTTTTGCAGCATGTACATACTTCAGTGGTTAAACTTGTCTTTTCTGTTTCTGACAGTGAGGACTAGCCATGTGAACTGATGCAACAGTAAGGACTTGGAGAAACACAAATAACAACTGCTTTTAACCCCGAACCCAGAAAAGAAAGCAAGTGGAGTTATCAATACAACTAAAGGGGTCAGCTCTTCAAGTTCAAAATAAATGGATTAAACAAAAAAGCTGCACATATTTGAATATAGTATCTGAATATATGCACATATTGAATCAATTGACAAGTTAGAAATTCTTCAGTTACATCAAACCATATACAGTAACTTTGTGTGTGTGTGTGTGTGTGTTTATATATACACACACACACTTATAAACCATATTTGGCACCACTTGAAAGTGATTTATTTATCCAACGTTACATCATTGAGCAGTGACTTAGTTCAAAATGTAACTTTAAACCTATTACAACTGCATCTCTGTGGAGAAAACAATTTCCCTTACACTTAGTTTAAAGCTGCATAAGATAAAGTGTAATTACAAAAGCAATCGATAGAAGCCCCCCTATGTAACACCCCCAATTAATCCTATATCGAAAGTAGGCAAATATTAAGATTGACTTATAAGGGTCTGATGAGTGTATTATGATAACTTCAGCATAAGTATTTTGGTCAGTAGTTTGATCCAAACGGGAGTTATAGGCCAGTTGGGATAACTCCAGCATACAGTATTTGCATTCACATAATGATCCAACTTCTATTTCTCCAGAAACAGTAACTGAAAAGTCAAAATAAGAAGTGGTTCAGGATGATGCCTGTTATACCTACAGTATAGGTGACATAACAAATAGTCACCAGCAATTAAACTCTGACGATGAATTGTGTTACAGCAAGCTTCATATGGTAGCTCCCTGGCAACAACACCAAAAGGTGCACATTGTGCTGCACTGATCATAAAGGAGATTGGCAGCCTGTGTGCCTTAACCATGACTGGCTGCCAATCTGCTGGCAATTGCAAACATCAGAAACTTGAAGTTTCCTCAGTGACAAAGTTAGCTGAGCAGTCCAGGAAAAATAGTCTAGGAGTGAAGATATAAATTGGATCTTCAGCTTCTGTAATGTGCTTTTCTATTACTATGGAACCATACAGTTTCCGGCACATCATCAAAACCAAGACATGCCAACAATTACTACATCATCAAACCCAAGAAATGGCAGCAATTACTATCATAAAACGACAGAAAATTAGGGGGTAAATCTAAGAAACATGCATGCCTGCAAATGATAAAACGAAGAAATGGCAACAATTACTATCATAAAATGACAGCAAATTAGGGGGTAAATCTAAGAAACATACATACCTGCAAATGCTCACAAGCGCGAACATGTTGTTGTCCAACCCCCAACAATTTTCAAACACAACATCCCTAACTGCCTCGCACACCATAAACAGTGCTTGTAAGCTTCTTTTATCCCGCAGCTGGCACCGCTGCATCTGCAGCGTCTCGATTGCCGGGCATGTCCCGAGGTGCTCCGATGGCCCTGGATCAGCATCTATCCTCCTACAGCTCTGCATTCTCAGCGTCTTCAGGTTTCCGCAGAAGGATAACGCCGCCAGCCAACCATCGCCCATCCGGTGGTCGGATATCGTCAATTCCTCAAGCATCATGCAGCACCGCCCAATGGCAGAGATCCCGTCGTAGCTACCCTCACACCCACTGAGCTCCAGCTTCACCAGCCGCTTGCACCCGTGGGCCAGTATGGTGAGCCCAATGTCGGTGACGCGAGGCCCGCAGTAGAGCCCGTCAACGGATCCCACCAGCCGCAGTATCTGGAGGTTCTTGAAGGCGAAGATGGGGCGGAGGGCGAGGTCGGAACACCGATGGAGCTCCAGCTCCTGCATAGTGTCGCACCCTCCAGCGATCGCCATGAGGCCGGTCTCCGAGTCACTGGCGACGAGGGAGAGCTTCCGAAGGCCGGGGCAGCTGCGGGCGACGGTCTCGAGGCCGCGATCGATGACGCCCGGTTGGAGGAAGCAGCACTCACCTACAGGAGAATCGGCGTCGGCGTCGACCGTGACAGAGAAAGGACCCCAGGAAAGCAGGACGCGGCCCCTGGCAGCTACGGACGAAGGGGACGCGAAGGAGCCGGGGACGAGGTCGAGCTCAGCGAGGTCGGGGAAGCGGAGGAAGAGGCGGCCGCGGTCGAGGAAGGACCAGTCGAGGAGGGTAAGGGAGTGGCGCAGGTGGCCGACGAGGCGGAGCCATCGCTTGCAGACGAGGGAGGCGGGGAGGCGGAGGGGGTCCGGTACGGCAGCGAGGATGCGGAGGAGGAGCTCGTCGGAGAACAGCGCGGTGAGGTCGGCGCCGCCGCCACCGTCGCCGTGCAGCTGCCGCGGCGCGGGATCTTCTATGGTAGGGGTTTGGTCACTGAGCTGCATCTCGAAGACCACATGCTTGAGGGGTTTGTCAACGGCGGCGGCAGCGAACCAAGTGTTAGGCCAGCTCCTCAGGCGGTTGTGGTAGTGGGCCTGGTACATCAAGGGTTCCGGCGAGAAACTGCGGAGGCTGCGGCGGGGAGCGGGGTGCTTCCCCTCTGCATCGCCGTCTTATGTATGTGCCAAAGGGGCGCGTGCTGCTGTTCGTTTCCCCTGCCTTCCGTTCAAAGCATCTGGTTTCCTCTCTCTACATAAAGTGAACGATATACATCTCTTCAGAAGAGGGAGGGAGGGAGGGGCGGAGGGAATCCGGTGGCAAAATGTTCCACGCTCCGACTTAATTAAACGCGACTTGGATCTCCACGGGGAGAAATTGACGCGCAGAAGCGCCCTGTTCTTCGCATGAGCTTAGTCGGTCGGGACGGGAGGGCATGGAATTAAGCAAAAAAAAACAAAAAAGAGAAAAAAAATATATGCACGCATCTAATTCGGGCATAACAAACAAAACAACAATTCGTGACCCATTCGTAGCTCACCCGCCAGGTTATTCAGGATGCCCGTGTGGGGACCCACGCAGGAGGGTCGGTGGAGACCGGTGGAACAAAAAAATTTCCTGCAACGGTTTTAGTTCTTGTTGTTATGTGGCGGGACTTCGTTTGTTGACGGTCTGCGGCTTCCGTCTTTCTTTTATGTATTTATTAATGAAGCTTATTACGTAGTCTTTTTATTATTCAATTTTTTTTCTAAAAAAAGTAAAAAATAATATTTATTTTATTAATAATCTTTTATTTATTTTATATTTTTTTAAAAAAATAATAAAAATAATATTTTACTTTTATCACTCTTTTAATTTTAATTTTATTATTTTTTATCTATATCTTTTTCGATTATTGCCTACGGATGTTATTGTCTTCCAATCTTATCTCCTAACTCATATCTAGCGTGGATCATCGGTTCCTAACCCATGCTTTTTGATGTTTCGACCTCATTTATCATCCCTTCAATTATAAGGGATGATATTTATGTTCAATTATAAAAAGAAAAAATTGATTATTTATGTTCAATTATAAAACGATAATTTTAAAATATTAAAATTTTTAATATATATATATATATATAACATAAAAAATGTAAATATTATTTCTCAATCACCAAAACATAACCCCCTCTCCTTTAACTAAAGCAGACAATGAAACAAAAAACGATGTGATAAGTACAAATATAATTAGATTATCTAATTTTAATACTAATAATTCGAGGTTTCAGTAAGAAAAAGGTCGAATCCCCTTGACCGCCCTTTCGCTTTGGGGACGAGGACGACTGTACATGCACACACGAACAAAAGACGTGCCAACCGTTTCATGCCCATGCCTGGGATTTTGAATTGCAAGGGCACGATCCCAAAATTTCAAATGAGGGAGGGAGGAGCCACTTTGCGCCACGCGTTGAGTTTTGTTGACAACGGATGCATTAAAGAACAGGTGGGTACTTAAATGTCACCGAGTCAACTGGACAAGCTAAAGACATGAGAGTAAGGCCACACTACTTACCTGACATGAGAATAAATATTGAGAGGATCGTGAGTAGCTCTGCGGTGCTAAATTACCCTGGAAATTGAGTGCACCGATTTCTTTCATTTCACCCTGGGGAACAGAATCCATGACAGTGAAGTCGCAACATAACTTGCGAACAATGCATGATGGAAGAACATTATATTGGTCCACAAGAACAAGGACTAAGTGAGCACCATTATGAGGTTTAACAATCATTAATGTGGTTGTTGCCTGTTTAGGCTAGCAAAAGCTTCTTAATCTTCTCATATTTTACTTAGGTCAAGAAAAAACTCAACCCCCGAGGTGCAGCCATGGGTCGAACGAGTTTAGGTTGGTCCAGTGCTCAATGGGTGAGTGAGAAAAATGATTCCACAAGTAACTTCAACTCTGATTGCAGTGGACTCTACTTTAGTGATGAACATCCATTGGAGTTTCGAAGATGAGAACATCCAGCTCACCGCATCCTACAAAACACAGATTAAATGAAACTGGTTTCACTTATTATTTCACTTGCATCTTGAGACTAAATAAGTGATAGACTCAGACTCAAATTTGTATTTGATCGACCCTTTTTTTTTTTTTGGAAAGAGTTTTAGATGAGCTTCCAACACTTTTCTATGGGATGGTTTATAATTTTACAATATTCATAAAACACTTTTTCTATGGGATGGTCTATAATTTTATAATATTCATAAAAAAAATTTATTTTGTTTCGAGAAAGAAGTTTTACTATCCTTAATATTCTTTTTGATCTTTGGGTGGCTCCCTTTAGCCTTCTCCATGAGCTTCTTGCTACGAGTATGGTTCGTTCTCTTGATCATCATTGTCACATTATTAGTGATTGAAAAAATCATATAATCTGAAGGGACTAATATGTTCATAGAAGCCAACGGGTGTATTTCATCATCGTCGAGTGATTGTTAAGAAAAATCTCGAGTGTCACCACTTGTTTTCGAAACTTGATGGTATATTGTTGTATGGATTAGTCCCTTCTTTAGCATAGGTAATATCACTTCCTTCATCTTTCTTCGAGATATCCTATATGGTAGAATTCTTCTCATATAACCCTTTTGAATTATGTTTATAACACACCTTCACCGTTATTAGTTTAAAGATAAGCTTTCTATCATATGAGCGTATATTCAATTAACTTGAGTCGAGCAAGCATTACCCTATTCTCATTGTTGTAGTCATATAGATCAAAATAAATATTAAGTTGCTCTATCCACAAGTCTAATACCTTAGTGTTGATTGAACCATCGTAGGAGGGTATGTTGATGTGAGCCTCCATGTAATAGGGTCAAATTCTTACTGAGATATTATGTTCAGCAATATCTTCTTCGCAATTGCATAATTTGGATAGAAACGATTCTCTCTCCTTTGTTGTGACACTATTTACTCATTTATCCTTAGTTATAGGGTTATTTTTGGCTTGCATCTAGCCCTTGACGATCTTCATCTGCTGGATAAATTATTGTCATCTAGGCAATAAGGCTAGCTAAGATTGTTGGATGGTTGGCTACCATTCCGTCGATGTTTCTTTCTCGTAGTGAGTGTGTCTTAGACTCCAACTCTTGTAGCTCTTCTTTAAAAGTTTTTGTATTCTTACTTTGTAGTTATCATCTATAAGAATGTTGCTCTGATATCATCTGTTCTATATAAGGTTCGAGTTTGATGATCTATCAACTGATATCACCTTTTGGATAGAAGTTTCAATAAAAGAGTGAACTATAGTAAAAAAACTAAGTATAAAACTAAAAAAACAACCCTATTACTTCTAAAGCTAAAGTGCTAACTATCAAACTTAAAACTATGGCATTAAAAACGTGATAGAAAGCTCATAGATGCATAAGAATATATATTATTTTTGAACAACACATAGATGCTCTCAGTAGTTTATGTATTACGATCAGGTTTGATCTTCTCCTTTCTTATTGTTGAGCCTCCTTTTGAGGTTTGAACAGCCAACATCAGACTATGGGGACTTCTTACAATAACTGGATGAAGCTTTGATGAAACTTTGAGGAAGAAGACTGTAGCTAATATAGAACCCTCCCCTTTTATATTCTCCTTTCTTAAGGGATAATCAAATAGAGCTTTGAGACTTCAAAAGATCATTCAAATAGAGCTTGGTCAGTTTGATTGAGAGCGGTTAAGATTATCCCTCATCATACATCTATTTAGATTAATGGACTATTTTATCATCAAATTTTCATAATATGATTTTTATAAAAAAAACACAATGATAAATATATTATCATTATCTTTAAATGAGTGAAAATATACAATATATTATTAATAACAAAATTATAAAATGATATGAATTTTAACTTCATTATGCTGATAATATTCAATATATAAGTTTTTGAGCTTACAGTCCAGTGTATGTGCAGCCATTCAAATTTAGACCAAGTCAACATCTCACTTCAGTTGGCTTTGACATCAGGATGATCTTTAAGCCATTTGCATGGTCAAAGAGTTGATTAATTTCTCTCTTTATCGTCCTCTCTCGTAAATCTTCGAGTCATATATGTTCTACTATTCCTCTCTCTCTCTCTCGTTTGGCATCCATCTCTTTCGCCTGCCTTGTCTCAGCTTCCCTTTCCTTGAACGCCATTTCCTTCGAAGACAACAGAGCTCCATGGCCACAGTGTGGAAGACAACACACTTCAATTCGACGAGAAAACTCCACTTGAGGAAGGCTTCCGAGTCCAACCCAACATGTGACGACCGCTCGTCTTTGAAGTCAAGAAAGTGATAAGCTACCGCAATCTGATGGCACTCTTATGTCGTACTCGTTGCCGACATGATCATGAAGGACTGGTCTGCGTATTCTTAGTCGTATATACGTATACGTGTTTCCTCCCTCCCCTTTATCACTGTGGGAACGAATGTGTCAACTCAATACACCCCATCATGTTTATGGATTTGAGACTCGACTCTATAACGTACGTGTGCTTCTCATTTTGGATTCACGAATTTATTGGGTTTAGATCTCAGTTAGTTTCCGGTTAGACATATGGCAGTTTGATGGTTATCGTCCTCCGGACTTGTCTGACCCATATGTTCTTAAAATTCGATGGACCCACTACTCACCCACCCACCCAACTCGAAAAGAGACTCCACCAAATTATATTTTGCTTTGTTATTTATTTTTTTTTCTGATGATTCTATTAGAATTGATCGGTGATTCCAATTCCCATCTGATAAAGCCGTACGTATTCAAATGACCACTTCCTTTTGTTTGAGTTAAATACAAAACATAAAATGCAGCTCCATAAATGTGGGAACTCAGAGAAGAGATGAGATGTTGTCATCACAGTAGTTTGGAGTGAGTCGTAGGATTACAGACAAAAAGAAATAATTCGAAGGACTTTTTGGTCAACCATTTTGACTTGGGTGCTTGGGAGATGCAACCATTTTGACTTTGAGCTGCTGCATAATTAATTGTAACTGCTTATATTTCCATACATAGCAACACACAAATCAAACTAAATATTTATAATTTCAAGTAAACATTAGCTTGTAGTAGAAAATGGAAATTAATTATAATGCAATATATACACTTAATATGAGGGGAAACTAAATTGCCCAATCTATACACTTACATGAAGTAATTAACATTTGTTGATTTAGTACTAAGAAAGGGATGGGTATGGCATTTGATTCCGGAGGAACCCTTCCTTGATAACTTTCCCATGTTTCGTGCACGGTAGTCGCAAACACAGTGGAGGCAGAGGGGATAAGAAAGATGCATGCAACCGAGCAGATGCTGTTCCCATAATGTCTTTAATTCCTTCCTCCCTCCGTGTCTTGACTTCTAAATGCCGAAAGATACACTCCACTTGTTCTCTCTCTTTCCCTTTCCACTACATGCCTTCTTCTTCTCATTCATTTCATCTCTCTCCTTTTGCTTCTCTTCTTGAGGTGAGGTGGTGGAGGAATGAATGCTTGTCACCCTGCACTGTTTTAGCTCCCTCTCTTCTTCAACACTTCCCTTCTCCTCGTCCTCTGTGAAGAAGAAGAGTTTCCCAGTTTAGGTTAATCTCCGGAGCTCCTCTACTGTTTGCTTCGATGGACGGGCGCACTTGCAACGTCTGCTTCCGCCGCTTCTCCGACGGCTACGCTCTTGGCCGTCACACGCGCTCTCACGTCACCTCCACAGCCCCTCTGTCGAGGTCATGCCGCCCTGGAGATTCCCACTCCTCCGTCTCCTCTGGTCATGCTGCGGCGGTGCGCGACGTGGAAGAGGAGGAGGCGGTGGAGGTGGGACTCTCCTATGGCCTCCGCGTGAACCTCCGGAAGAACTTCCGGCTCGTCGACTCAGAGTTCTCCTCTTCCTCGTCTTCTTCCTTCGCTGCCGACGAGCCAGCTGGCCCCTGCGTCGTCGTTCCAGACTGGGAGAGCGAGACGGAGTCACCCCGCGCCCGTCGCCTCCGAATGAAGAAGCGCCGCCTCGGGGCCACTGCCCTTTCGCCGCCTCAACCGGATGCGGAGCCGGCGAGCTCCGTCTCGTACGCGACCCCCGACGAGGACGTCGCCCTCTGCCTGATGATGCTCTCCCGCGACTCCTGGGCCGCCGCTCGATCGCGGCCCCCGCTCCGGGGGGGAAGGAGTCGGCACCAGTGCGACGCGTGCAAGAAGGTGTTCCGGTCGTACCAAGCGCTCGGCGGCCACCGGGCGAGTCACAAGAGAATCAACGGCTGTGTCCCGGCCGTCGAACGCCGAGTCGCCAGCTCGGCCGACGGCGTCGACACCAACGCCGATGCCAGAGTCTACGAGTGCCCCTTTTGCTTCAGAGTCTTCAGCTCCGGCCAAGCTCTCGGCGGCCACAAGAGGTCGCACTTTATGTCCTCTGTCACCAACAACTCGCCGTCGAGCACCTCCCCTGTCCCCGCCGTCACCAACTACGTCCGCAGCTTCGGCCTTATCGACCTTAACCTGCCGGCGCCAGCGGACGACGACGTTGAGCTGTCCGCCATTTTCGATACTGAAGTTCCTTTCCCAACCTCAACGTGTAGCAAGCATGCAATCTAAGCACTCTCTCTCTACCCACGCTACAAAGAGAGAGCAAACTAAGCCAAAAGACAGAAACGCAAAAAGGGTCGAAGTTTTGAGATAAACTAAGAAGCTTCAACTCCTCCTCTTCCAGTCTAACACTGGATAAAGCTGGTGATTTGATTATGTGGTTGATATTGCCCCCGAACAGGGGAGGAATGCAGAAGCTTTTCTTCACCCTTTCCCTTCTTCGAGCACTCATCCCTCTAGCCGTCCCCTACCATCTGCTCTTACTGTTACTGTTCCATTGCTCCATTGCGATGCGGACACTTGGGTGGCGGTGTATTAGTGAGGTCTCCAACGTGTGATTCACCTTGGACCGCTGTGATGGACGCTTTCCCGAAGCCTTCTCTCCGGGTTACTCCTGGTCTGGGCAGCGCGAAGTGCGCGGTTCGATTTGGGTCCAATTGCACACTTTGTAGGCGGTTCGAACCGGAACAAGAAGAAATTGAACCGGCTCCCGCATAAGCTATTTGGTGGAGCATTGGAAACTCTTGCTATACCAAAGAAAACACCTACCGTCGTTGCCAGTTTCCATGGCATGTTTTTGCTTCTCGCAACAAAAGCATCGAACTGTTTTACATTTCCTGCAGATGCTTCTACCACAATTACGTGAGCGATTAAAAGACAGCTTGGAGTGTACATGATGCGCGTGAGGGTGGGAAAGGAATAAAGTAGGAGGGCGAGAAGAATAACATGTATCATGAGATAGGTTGGCTGTTGTTGACTGGGGCATAGAAAGAGAGAGAGAGAGAGAGAGAGTTGTGTGTGGGGTTGCGGGCTTTCCACTCTTCACACAACTTTCAAGTGAGCATTGGAATGGCCAAAGGAACAACTCAAATAGCTGCTCACTGCTGCTGGTTACTGGCTCAGCTCCTTTTCTTCCTTTCTTCCCGTCTCACTTGCACTTGGAATCTCGATCGTAACAGCATAAGTTGAATCTCTACTTGCAGGGATAAAACAAGATAATCTGAACAATATAACTGCGAGAAATTTATTTCCTTTAGGTAGGAAATCCATGGTCTCCATGTCGCTTAGGATGGCCTCGTCCATCCTTGACTTGAAATCCATGGGCTCGAGTAGGTTTGACACTCAAACAGGGCAAAGACCTCTAGCTATCAAACACCGAGACATTAAATACGGATTACTTCCATGCAGCACTCATGCTAAGTTACGGATTCGACATCTAAACAGAGAAGCTGCCACAGAGATTTACTGCAGTTGCTCTGTTGTCTCATTGGGAAAGAGTCGACGCATGTAGATCAATGGCAACGAAAAGTACTAGAAGGCTGCATAGGAGATGAAATTAGGTTCTTCGTTCCACAAAAGCTGTTCCCGTCAGAAGATGTGGCAGAAATCATAGAACAATTAGTATTCGGCATCCACAGAGTTGCCTGATTTGATTGGTGATCAGGAGAAGCCATCATGGTGACGTTTCTTGCATGCACAGTGAGGTAAAAAGATTTATCAAAGGAGATGGCAATCCTTCACATTTGCGCCAGTGCTGTCCATCAAATTGCTGTGGTTTCAACTGTGACTGCTGCACTTCCAGAAACCACAGCTGCCACAGTAACACTATTCTGCCTGCAACCATATATATATTGAGTTATAACTCAATTAAGAAGCATATTGTTAATAATGTGCCATTATAACTTGGCAAAATGAAGTATCGAGGCTTGGATGATGATGATGATCAAGTGTTTCACTTTTGCTCTCTACTTTTTTCACTTCCCCAGCCTTTTAGTAGCTGGTTGATGCAAAAAGAGTACACAATTACATGAGGAAGGCAGTAGCTGTGATGATAATTTGTAGATTGTAGGTGGACAAGCAGATCTTTATTTGCAGTGGATGTTCATCCACCTCAAGTCTTTTCTCCTTTGCTTTTGTGCAGATTCAACTTCAATACATATATATATATATATATACCTTTATTATTATATTTAAGATTATATTCTCAAGTGACTGTAATAGAGAATCATCAAGTATGTTGGAAGCAAAAGAGATAGCATGATAGCTCCAAGTCTAGAGAATCTTGAATCATAATGCATGCTAGTCCCTTTATTCAACCCATGGATTGGTGAGGATAACCACATATATGAAATATTGCCCTTCAACATAGACTTTATATGAGGAAAGTATTAGATTTTACAATTTTATATTTCATTCTCAATTTGTATATTTCCCCCTGTAAGTCTTCAATTTAAAGATGGAAGAGATAAGAAAAATATACTGAAAGCACTTCATTTATCCAAACAAAAAAATTAGTTTACATGAAATCAATTAATTTCTTAAAAAAAGGCTTTGATTGAAATTAAGCTCTTAAACCAACATTAGTATGTGCACATAATGTCCCTCTAAACCCTAAAAGCTTGCATATATGTTATTATAATTAATCTCCATCAACTTATATTAGTTAACTATAATTTGAAACTCCAATTTATATATATATTTTTTATAGAAAAATATTCTTATTTTTAACTCAAAGAAACTAATTTTTAATACAAACTAAAAGTGATTAACCTAATTTTTTTTAGAAAAATATTAACAACCCTTTTTCAATATTTTTCATATATATATATATATATATATATTAAAAATAAAGTACTTGATGGCTTGATATATACTTTATTGACTAACATATTCGGATAACCTTATTCTGATTCGTGGGGTCTGAGGAAGATTTGGACACAATACTTTCTTTCTTGGTAATATCTTAACATCTTGTTTAATATCATTACATCTAAAAGTTTAGGTAACTAAATGAGATATGAGATGTTATATATGCATTTTATATCCTTAATAATTCGAGATCAGGATAATGTAACATTTCTTTTAATTTAGTAATTTATGTTTTTTACATTTTGAGGAATACAAATTTCAGGAAAAAAATCCCAAAAAATAAGGAACTGCCAAACCGCAGGTTAAAAGTAACAGAAAAAAACTCTTGTTTTTATTTGAGGAAATCCCTTTTTTCCCCCCTCTTTGGCGGGTAAATAAAAAGAAGACAAAAATAAAAGATCAAATAGCGAACGCGTATAAGAGACGCTCGGTAGGGGTGGTGGGATGTCGGCTGCTTCCAAAACAGAGTCTTTTGCTGCTCCCACTCTCGTCGATTCCAAGCTGCTTTGATCGATTCGCTGCTATCCTCACCGTCGTTGGTAACTCACCGTTCCTCTCCGTCGCCCAATTTCCACCTTCCATTTCTGCTTTTTTTCTTGTGTCTTCTCTCGTGGATTTCTTTTTCCAATCCGTAAGAACGACGACGCACGCCGGATCTTGGTAATTTGTGCCTGTGGCCCCGATTCCTCCTAAGGAACCTATAATGGCTGAAAAGTTGGGAGCTTTGGCTTGATGAATTTGTGGAGGTGGTGATGGGAGTTGAATAGATCTGAGGGTTGTTGAGGTGAATGCTTCCTTTTTGTTGGGGGAGGAGGGGATCCTTAGCTCGTCGGTGTTTGTTTCTTGTATCCGATGGCCTCTCCTCCTCCGTTCTCGTTGGAGGATCAAACCGATGAGGACTTCTTCGACAACCTCGTCAATAATGATGATTTGGTTTTTGCTGGATCTGTTTCCGAGCAAGCAACCGCCGAAATGGCCTTTTCTAATATGAGCATCGATGATGTCGGTCTTGCATTGGAGGACTCGAGGCTGGGGGTTTCTGGTTTGGCAGCGACAGATGGAAACCGTCAAGAAAATGGGGTCACGCAGTGGCCCGGATCTCCCAAACCCAGATCCTTGGCGGTGGAAAGCAGTGCAATTCCCATATCAACTGATTTATTTACCTCTAGGGTGGAAGTTGAGACCTTTGATTCCAAGGACGAGCAACAAGAGGTTGTGGCATCGGCACCATTACCAGCTTGTGACAATGTGGTCGCATCTGGAGGTTCGACGGAGACCAGATCGGAGTTCGGATCTCCAGGTTCGTCGCTGGGGAAGAATACTGGATCAAAGGATGCGGCTGTAAAGGAGGTGCAATGGAGTGCGTTCAGAGTTGATCCGCCGCAGTTTGATTCAGATGGATTTGGATCGTACACAGACTTCTCGACGGAGAATGTGGGTGAGTGCGGCAACAAGCTCGAAGCCGAAGTTGACCAAAAGTGTAGTTCTGCAGACAATTCAGCCGCTGATGCATGCTCATACTTCGAGTCCATTGAACAACAAGATGCTCAATGTTATAGCTTGCCGAGTGAACAAACTCCAGATGTGAATGAAGCTCAATACTGGGAGAGTCTCTATCCAGGTTGGAAGTTCGATGTTAGCACTGGTCAGTGGTATCAAATTAATGATTATGATGCAGCAACAACCGCTGAACCAGAAAACAGCAATGCAATGAATGAACAACAACATGATCAAGACAAGGTTTTGGCTGCTGGTAATGGAATTATTATGGACCAGAGATCAGAGGTTTCTTGCTATCAACAGTCTGCTAACTCGGTGGTGGCAGAAACAGCTGAGGATAGCTCCACTGGTTATGTTTCCAACTGGAATCAGGACTCTTATGGTAGCATTGAATATCCACCTAATGTGGTGTTAGATCCTCAATATCCTGGATGGTACTATGACACTAATATCCAGCAGTGGCACACACTTCAATCTTACAATCTGGCCGTTCAGGCAACGACTGGTACTATACATGGCCACTTCAACCAGGTTATGGGAACTCGCTGGGATGGCTCTAGGAGTAAGTCTGTTGAAGAAAACATGCAACAACCTGAACCAGTGGCTGAGGGCATCCCTGATTTCAATGAAAATCGACAGAAAATAAACTTATATAACACAATGAGTCATGCAGCAAACTGTATGGATGTCCAAGTAGGCACTAGGGACCTGGAACCACTGTCAAATTATGATTACGGCAGTAGTAATGGTGCAACAAGGCTCGAGAACTTTCTGCCTACAAAGAACATGGACCATGTTAATCAGCCAAAATTTGAACAAAGCTTCCAGGCATACTTATCTCATGCGCATCAAGGCAATCAAAAGGCAACCTACCATTCTCAGCAATCAATGAGCTATGAAAGTCCACCATGTTCTAGTTTTTCTTATGCTCTAAATGAAGGCAGATCTTCAGCTGGGCGTCCTCCGCATCCTTTGGTTGCTTTTGGTTTTGGTGGTAAACTCATTCTCATGAAAGATGCAAGCTGTTCTGGCTCAAACTTGGATTATGGAAGGAAGGTAGCTCTGATAACTTACTCTGTTAACTTTTCTGATTGAATTTTAGAATTTAAGAGTTTGACAGAAATCATGTCAGTTCTTTGTTGCTCTGAGTCTACGATAGCAACATAAAGTCTTTTGATCCTGTTTTAGAAACTGATGCTTTGATCTCTTTCATGAAGGATTCCATCGGGGGTTCAATCTCCATTCTGGGTTTAATGGATATTTTGATGAAGAAAACTGATGATTCAACCACCATAACTACTAAATGTGGTTATTTCCATGCATTGTGCCAGCAACCTTTTCCTGGTCCACTTATAGGTGGCAATGCCTCGACAAAGGATGTGAACAAATGGATAGATGACAAAATAGCACATTCCTTGGTAGATGCTACTGAAGGAGAACTGCATAGGTTGCTTCTTTCATTGCTGAAAATATTATGTCAACATTATGGGAAACTTCGTTCTCCTTTCAGTTCTGACCCATCAGTTGAGGTAAATATTTGATTGGTCTTCTTAAGCTCATCTTATTGTACTTTAATTGTGTCTAGTTAATGCAACTTCCGATTATGAACTTGATATTTTTCTGCCAAATTCATGTTTCATAATGCTCCGTGAGATGCATTTTGCTGGTTTTCTTGTAAATTCTTTTGCACCTGTATAAGTAATATGCATAGTAAATCATTTTGATGATTGGTTTCTGGGAAGCAAAGTATTGAGGTTGCAGTTTATGCAAATGCAAAAACTGACAGTGTAGGCTGCCAATTAACCAATCTTATTGTGTCTTTCTAGGATCTACATATTTAGATGATAAAGCTCAGTGGAAGCATAGTTAGTGAAGCCATGCTTCTGCTTGTTCAATTAGTTTCACTAGGTTTACTTAAGAGGAGGAAACTGATGTACTTTATCTCGCTGGGGTTGTGGTTGAAGTTTTAGAAATTCCCCTAGAGAAAATATCCCATTATTGCATAAATCAGTCACTTACTAGCCATTTATTCAACATATATAAGTATCTCAATGTGAAACAACTGGTTCCTCAGACTTTTCTGTGCATAAACATTTATTGATACTTATGCATAATATCCGCAAACTCAATACAGATTATATGCTGTTAATTAGGACACATTCCTGTATTGAGCCACTGATGGTGTTTGGGCTACTAGAAGTGATATTTATTGGCTGTGACATATTCTTCTATTCCTATGATTATGGCGGGAGTTATCATGTCTTGAGCTGTAGAAACGTATGCATAAGGAGTCATCTTCTTGAGTTATATTTGTATAACTACTTTAAAAGTTAGCATTCATTACCTTACATGGTTTATGATAAAGAATAAAATTATCTGCTCTGGATGCTTCTTATCTGTTGTACTAAACGATTATAAAGTCTTTTCTTGTTATGTCATATCTTTCATACCTTTGTTAACCTCTACAGCCTCTTACTCCAGCTATTTGTTTCTTCTTTTTCCAACGTTGTAACATAGCCATATCCACCTCATCAAGCTACATACTCATTCTACCTTGGTTGCAGTTCTAGAGGACCATGAGGAGATCTTGTTGCAGATATTTTCCTGATCATGCAGAAAACTGAACATTTGGAGTATATATACTCATTCGGTTGCATAGATGTAGATTTATTGGTTACTGACGTATTTTATGTAAAGATTTCTTTCTTCCTTACTACCTGCCACTCATTCAATCCGTTGATGACTTGATGCTGGTCATCACTTCATTGATCTTTGTGCTGTGATATTTTCAGAATTAACAGGAAGCTCTAGGCATCTTTTTCACACTAATCTAGTTAAACTTAAAAGACTTTTATTGTTTTGATCAAGATGGTGTCATGGCATGTTAGTTTTGAGCTGCCATGTATTAGGGAACATAAAAGGTGCATACGTCACAAGAAATCTGATAACTAATAGGGATATTTTAAGATTTTAGTTTTAACAGACGATTCTAGAGGACATCATATGGTGAGGAAGGAATTGGAAAAGCTTATTGTCATACACCTCTATAACAATATATTAATATAGTTAAGAAGCTAGTTTTAGACAGCAGGGTACTATTTATTTTCTTTATCATTACTTTGGCCTCTACAGGTAGAAAAGGGCAGTTATTAGCCTGTGAAATGCACTGCAAATAAAATTTACCTTTTTATACAAAATAATCCATATTGCCTAAGTGGGGGGCTGTCTAGGTCCCTCATGGATTAATATATTATGTTTCATAATGAGGAATTCAATGTATTAACATTTTCTTTTTCTGAATAGGACACCGATGGTCCAGCATCTGCCATTACTAATCTTTTTGCATCTGTTAGCAAGAATGGTACTTCTTCGGTGCAGTATGGCTCTATCACAGACTGCATGCAGTACCTGCCTACTGAAGGTGATATACAGGTAAAATTTTCTATTTTCAATGTTTTTATTGGCACATTGTATAATAAAACTTTCTGCCACTTGATCAGGGAACTGCCATCGCAGTGCAGAATCTTCTTGTTTATGGTAGAAGGAAGGAGGCTCTTCAATGTGCACAAGCAGGACAGTTGTGGGGACTTGCTCTTATTCTTGCGGCACAGCTTGGCGAGAAGGTATTTGACATTTTATTTTACTAAACTGAGAATGGTTCCAATGTTTATCAAAGAGCTTCCATTTCCTTTAAGTTAATGTTTTGGTTGATTACTTGCAGTTTTATGTTGAAACTGTCAAGCAAATGGCTAATCGTCAGTTCATATCTGGATCACCTTTGAGGACATTATACTTGCTTATTGCTGGACAACCTGCAGATGTGTTTTCTTTCAAGAACTCCTCGGATAGTAGTTTTCCCACTTCTGATAATGCACCAGAACAGTCTATGAAGGTGACAATAAATCAGATACTTTTCTAGAAAGTGACTAAGCACTTCATGTCTTGACTCAATGTTTAAGCAAGATGTAAAACTTATTTTGAGCAACTCTCTTCTTTGTTTAGATTGTATATGTGATTTCTGATGTGACCAATATAATACAGCTCCTTTCCAATGGAATGCTTGATGACTGGGAAAAACATCTAGCTATTATTACAGCAAATAGAACAAAAGATGATGAATTGGTAATACTTCATCTTGGAGATTGTTTGTGGAGGGAAAAAGGAAAGGTTTGTATTTAGTATTTTATCCTTGATTAAATCTAGCTAAGGATCTTAACTTTTTTCTATGTTTAATATTCTCTGTACCTTTGATACAGATATCTGCTGCACACATCTGCTACTTGGTTGCCGAAGCTAACTTTGAGTCATACTCTGACAGTGCAAGAATGTGCCTTCTTGGTGCAGATCACTGGAAGCATCCTCGCACATATGCCAGTCCTGATGCTATCCAGGTTATGCCCATTTTCTTTCATCATTAGTTTTGGTGGATTCTATGTAGTATATTGTGGGTTTTTTCTTTGATAATGTTTTGTGATAATCTTTGTGGTCATAAAGTTAATCAAATGATATATAACCCTATCCTGTTTTATTGTGATTGCATCCTGTTTCTACCGATGTGGCTGATGATTTTAAGCATACGTAATGGTTTGAGTTAGTTTGTTATAGTGATTATATGTGATCATATGCTTCTAAATGTTTGTAATCTATGACAAGTAAACCAGTAAACTAGCCTTTTTCCTTTTCTTTATCTTTTTTCCAAATGAAGCTATACGTTGATGTCGGATGTGAAGAAACTAATCTAGTGATTATCTATGCTGGGTCAGTAAACGCTTCTGCAAATAATATTTGTATACATAGTCCCATGTTAATCTGCTGTCCAGTTTGTTGATATATAAGGTTCTGGTGGGACCCCCACTATGGCTTAAACTCTGCTTTTTCTGCATATGCAGATTTTATATATTAGGGATTCTAATAATTCTATCTCTTCCCCCAGCTCTGCTTTCCTTCCTGGGGTATTTCAAAATTTTGTTAGGATCTAAAGATGTGAAAATGATGCTTTATCTTGATGTTTGATTTCTTCTCAACTTTACTTCTTCATATGTGACCTTTTGCCTACTTTAATCTATTTTCAAACTAAGGTCTACTGTTGACTTTTAGATGGAAGATGGCATATTCTGATATATGTTTGATAAGATTTTTGTCTTAGATGTTTTAAATCTTAAACAATTGAACATAACAAATTTTCTTGCAGAGGACAGAGTTATATGAATATTCAAAGGTGCTTGGGAATTCCCAGTTCATCTTGTTACCATTTCAACCATATAAGCTTGTATATGCTTACATGCTTGCAGAAGTTGGGAAGGTTTCTGATTCCTTGAGGTTGGTGACACTGTCGTTGGTTCTTTTCTTGATGAATTTTCCTGAGCTGGTATTTGTCCAATGTAGGTATTGTCAGGCATCCTTGAAGCTGCTGAAAAGTTCTAGTCGCACACCTGTTATTGAGATGTGGAGATCACTATTTTCATCTCTAGAAGATCGCTTGCGAATGCATCTGCAGGTACAATTTCCAATCCACTGTTTACTACCCATAATAATCTCCAGTTTGATTCCCTTGATTTCTATTCACTATTACGTTTTCAGGCTGGGTATAGCACAAATTTGGACCCTGCAAAACTTGTTGGTAAATTATTTACGTCAATTGATAGATCCATCCACCGCATGATTGGTACCACGCCAATGCCTCAGAGTGGCACAAATGGCAAAGAATATAATTATGTTGCCCCTAAAGTAGCTAACAGCCAATCCACAATGGCCATGTCATCCTTAATTCCGTCAAGTTCCCAAGAAAACTTGAATGATTGGGCAATAAATAGCAGGACTATGCACAGCAGAAGTGCATCGGAGCCAGATTTTGGCAAAGCCTTAAAGCAGGTAGATTCTTTCCTTCAGCATTTTTCTTACAGTAACACAAACTTTATTGTAAATGTTTATACTACCTTCTTGACCATGTTCCATGTTGAGTTTGTGGAATTTTATTGTGAGCCTTCTACACTTCATTCAGGAGAAATCTATGGATTCAATCTCACCTGACTCAGAGAGCAAAGCTTCATCACGTCTAGGCCGTTTTGGTTCTCAGATTTTTCAGAGGACCGTGGGGTGGGTCTCAAGATCTCGTTCAGAATGCCAGGTACATTTTCTGATGCCTCACAATTTTGTAAGAGCAGGACTTGTAGATTTATTTAAACCACATCTTACCTTTTCAATTGTGAATGAAGGCAAAATTGGGTGAAAGAAACAAATTTTTTTATGATGAAAAACTCAAGAGATGGGTGGAAGAGGGTGTTGAACCTCAACCTGAAGAAGCTTGTTTACCACCTCCTCCAACCACAGTTGCCCACCAAAATGGGATTTCTGTCAATGACACCAATAGTGCCTTTAAGAGCCCAACTCACAATGCTAATGGAATACTGGAAACCAGTTATCCTAGTCCATTACAACATGCTTCAGGGATCCCACCCATATCGCCTGGCCCAAACCAATTCTCAGCCCGCAAC
Source organism: Musa balbisiana (assembly GCA_004837865.1). Lineage (NCBI taxonomy): Eukaryota > Viridiplantae > Streptophyta > Magnoliopsida > Zingiberales > Musaceae > Musa > Musa balbisiana. The sequence continues at coordinate 27,925,370 of CM017191.1, forward strand.
AAAATGGGTGTAAGATCTAGGTGGGTTTCTCACTTTTACTACGAGGAATTATATACTGTTCATTGTGGCAAATATTATGTTAATTTGGTCTCTTTTCTAGATATGTTGACACATTCAACAAGGATGGAGGGGTCTTCACAAATTCATTCCGGTCACCTTCTACTGCATCTGTTAAGCCAGCAGTTGGCGCCACATTTTTTGCTCCTGGCACGCCTGCAACTTGTGATGTTACAGCAGGAGAAAGCACTTTAGGATCTTTGTTGGTTTCTGAATCTTCTACTACAGTAGATAAGGAAGCATCATTTTTATCATCATCGCCACCGATACCTTTAACTGTGCAACATTCTCCCGGCATGGATACTAACACCTTCTCTAAAAATGTTGCAGCAGCAGTGCTTCAAAATAACAAGGGCTCATTCTCTAATGGTTCACCGGCACCATCATGGAGTGGAAAGTATAACACCATTTTCATGCCTCCGATGGCTGGAGTGAACTCCTCTGAAGATGGATCAAATGTGCCATCATCCTTTGTCCATGATGATTGCCGGAGCAATTCATCTTTGCAGCTTAATTGGGTTAAAATGAGTGATGACCTTCATCAGGTTGAGCTTTGATGTGTGGCTGTCTTATATATCCATATATGCCTAATAAGCTGGTGGCAACAGATGATATATATGACTCAGGACCCAAACAGCTTACCGATGATGGAAGAGTTTCCCTGAAGAGTTTAGTATGCTTACAGAGGCACAATCGCAGTCCTTGGATGCATTCTTTTAGATTAAAAACATGTGGATGCAAGTTTCTATATAGAAATTGTTGTGAAGGTTTACGAGAAGATGAGTTGGATCAGACGCTAAATAATTTCTTCTGAATCACAAATAAGCAGCATTGTCGTGGTTCATAAGAATGACAATGTGGGGAACAACTTGTTCTTCTGATTGTTTGTATAGGTAATCAGCTAAATTGTAAAGCGTGTAACAGACAATTTATGGTTCAATATTGTGTCAAAACTTTGCTTTGGGATCACTTGGGTAAACATCAAACTCTCACTATATTATTCCGAGAAATACATGCTTGCCACTTATTGCTTGGTTCGAATACAAATAAGAATGATGGAATGATCAGAAGAAATAATGAAGTAATTTGCTGGTATGATGGGATCAACTTCTATGTTTTGCTGTATGGAGATTACAAATGTGTGAGCTATTGTTTGAAGAGTGTGTGTGAGCCATTGTTTGAAGAGTGTGTATGTTTCAGCTCAGGGATCGGAAGGACCGAGCCAATGTCTTCCGTTCACGAAACTTTTGACGAGGAACGGCCGTGCCGTCTCGAAATCGAGCTCTCGAGCCCACGAAACACCACGCACTGCTGCTGCACCGGGACCGTAGCATCTATAGACGCCGAAGAACGCCGTCCTGCGATGAACAGAGGAAGAACAGATCAGGCAACAGATATCACTTTCTACCATGATCATTTATAGGAGTAGAGAAGATGGAGGGGTTCACTTACTTGTTCTTGTTGCTGTTGTGATTCCAGTCGTCCCACCCGCCCGGCGCGACCACATCGTCGAAGTAGGTGTAAGCGAAGACGATCCTCGAGTACTGCCCCATGGCTCGGCCCACGTAGAGCTTGCCTGAGCCTGTCACACGGCAGTTCACGAAGGCGAATCCAGTTCTTTCGCACGGGCTGTTCCTGTCCTGAGCTGCGACGGATCCAAACCGGTTTGCGATCGAGTGGAGTTGGCAATCCTGCTCAGAACCGGATGAGTTTTGACCACAGGAGGGGAATTAGGTAGAGAGAGAGAGAGAGAGAGAGAGAGAGAGAGAGAGAGAGAGAGAGAGAGAGAGCTGCTTTGATTCCTGACCTTGTACATGGATCTGCCATTGCCGAAGATGAAGTCGATGGATCCCTCGATGTAGCAATCCTTGAAGTAGTGTCGCCCCGCGTCGTCGCAGAGGGTGTCCTGCGCGCCGTAGAAGCCGCAGCCGAAGAAGTACGCCTTGTCGCCTGAGATGCGGAATGCTGCAGCTTGCCATCCTTCCATGCCCGGCATCGGTGCTGGAGCCGTGTTCTGCCATTCCAAACCTCATTAGCCACTTTATCTACTCAAATTGTTCTTGTGTTCTGGTTTCAGCGGCCATGAGGACTTGCTCCTTGGATAGCTTGTTGAGCTGACAGGCCATGCTCGAGAGCTCTGAATGAATCGATCACTCACCTTGAAGCTGATGTTCCTAGCAGTGAAATGGTTAGCAAAAACAGTCACAGAAGCTGTATTATAAGTCCGCAGTTGTTGCCCGTTGGGTCCTCGATCGTTGGCCCGGTCGTGCCACTCGATCACCGTCACGTTTCTGCCGGTCCCTTGGAACGTCACGTACGGCTTCGTCGCCGGCACCACTACCTTCTCTCTGCAAACACCAAAGAGGAACAATCAACATATAACGAGGAGGAGGAGGAGGAGGAGGAGGAGGAGGAGGAGAAGAAGAAGAAGAAGAAGAAGAAGAGTTACTTACATGTAGCAACCAGCATGGATGTGGATGATGACACGCTTGGTGTTGTTCTCCGGGACGGAGTCGACGGCCTCTTGGACAGACAAGAAGTCGCCGGAGCCATTGGCGTCCACCACGATGGTGTGCTGGCTGGTGGGCTCGAACCATTTGTGCCGGTGCGGCTTGGTGGAATTGAGCTCACACGCACTGCAGTGCACTGACACAAAGAGGTAGAGAAACAAGAAGAACAATCTTAGAGACTCCATGACCAATCCAAATGCTAATAAGTGCAATGCAATTACTAAAGAGAGAATAGAGAGACGGAGAGCCTTCAAGTTGCGATTCCAGTGGGAACTGCAAGCAACTCAAAGGACAGACGAAAGATCGATCTGCGACAATGGAACTAATGGTGGCGATGCGGGTGTGCGTGTGTCTCTGGGGCTATAATAAGATCAAGAACGCGTGATGAGAGGCGGAAGGCTATAAGAAGAACAACAGTATCGAGTATAAGTACTAGTCGGAATAGTTGTCGGGCCAACGGTAGTGATCCGAGCTGGGAGGTCGCGATGGAGGCCTTGGGGAGAGAATAACGACAACACGTAGGGACTGGAGAGGAACATGCAGGCCACTGCACAATGATCGTAACACAGCCCTAGGCATGGGAATGGTACCTTCACTGCAACTGGTTTATTTTATTGTCTGAGGAAAACCTCAAGACCACAACAGTAACCCATCATGTGACCTGATGACATCTCTCTCTTCCTCTCTTGCACACACACAACGTGAGGACAGGGACAAGAAAGAGGCTACGAGGGGAAAAGGTTGGAGCCTTTAGCAGGAGTATCCTTTTGCTTTGTAGTGACTTTTCAGCTAAAGGGAGAGGGGGAATGGCAACGGTCGTCTCTCCACGGAGAAAAGTGGAGGATGGGATGAGGCTGGAAGCATGGCGTTTAGTGTTTTCTGTAATGTAGCGTGCATGGCTTGGGAACGTTGGAGGAAGAGTTGGGGGAGGGGAGTGACTGCACGGGGAAGAAGACGGGCGGATTGCCACGGGAAGCAAATCCCCAGTCGAGGACGAGGCCGGAGACTGCACGCGGCGGGTCCCTCCCCCCCTCCCCCCCCGCACCCCCAACGGTCGGGTTTCCCTCTCAGAGACTGCCACGTCGGTACGTGCGGGATCACGGGTCGACATAGGAACCAGGCATCGTACGGATGCTCGCGCTGCCGTTCTTTGGTTGGCATCAACTTAACAGGACAACTAGACGTTGACACGTGTCTCAGGTTTGCCCATCGCTACACAGACGACTTTCGACGTGGATAATTAATTTCAAAGCAAAGGTTCTAATAAGTTTATTTCCAAAAAAAAAATATATTATTATGATAATAGGATATATTTATATCTGATTCAATTATCAGAACATTTCCTTATTTTATAAACTTAAACATAGCATGGTAAACATAAAAATGACTAATGTCTTTCGAAGAAATGTTGATATTCACAATCGATAAATCAAAGATTAAGCATTATTTTGTCATATTAGTTTTTTTAGTATTACATAATATAGAGATAAACATAAATATATTACTTATATTTTGTCTCCAATGGTGTTCAACAAATTCAATTACATGGTGTTCTTGTATACTATTTTTTTTATACAGTATGTATGTACATAGCTAATAACACTCACTAAAATAGATTTCATCTTTACAATAACAAATATGACCATGCTATATCTCTATCCTTTGTGTCTTTCATAAATATCAAACCCATACTAAATAGATGAGTGATGTCACATAACATCATATAATTAACACTTATTTGAGTAACTCTTTAAAGTATATATATATATTTAAAATCTAAATATCATCATATAATATTTTTAAAACTAATTACTCTAAAAATTATTAGACTTTTGAACAATCGCATATGTCATAAATATTTCAATTAATACTTACAAATCATATACTTTTAAATAAACACTTTCAAATACTTCTTAAGATTTTAAAACAGACCAAACCAAGTCGCTAAGTATTTACCTTTTATCATACAAAACCAAAATTAATCACAAATCATTCTTTCTTTCCTAAAGAATATAAAAATTATAAGTTAATAATCATATATGGAAGCAAAACTATCAAATGCTACTATGATGAATGCCATATAGGACCAAATCTTAATAATCATATATTTTCTTCTCATTATTTACTTTAAATATTTTTATGAATAATAAATTCTTTTAGTTCTTTTTACTTTTTTTATTTTTCTTTCGCTTCCCTTCTTCCTTCCCTTTTATTTTTATCTCTCACTACGTTGATATCTTGCACTTTCCCGTGCCATCTTTCCCCTCTCTCTCTCTCTCTCTCTCTCTCTCTTATCGAACCTTTTCTTGTATTGATTGCCATGCAATTTCCATAGATTAATTATAGATTATCTTTTATCTTTTATCTTTTATTTCGTATATTTGAATTTTATTAGTATTACATATTAGAATTCTTATAATTCTAAAAATAATAATCTTAATATCGTCAACTATATTAATATAAAATATAACACGTGACATCACATGTTGAATCGATATAAAAATAATAAATAAAAAGATAATTTTAATATTATTTTTATTTTTAATAATTTTATTGATAAAAATATAATTTCAACATTCCACATACTAAAAATAAAATAAATATTAAAATTATTTTTTTACATATTACTTTTGCATCAATCCAATATATAGTGTCTATTACGTATTGTATTTTTCATCAAATGAAATTATTTATTTCACTTTCAAAATTTTAGGGATCTTAATATAAATTTTTTAAATACAAAAACTCCGATACTAATAGGATAAAATATCATGGATAATTATTAATTAACCAATCAGTACACAGCATTCGATATTGTCAGGAAACTATAGCATATGATTTTTTTTTCCCATATTATTACTCAAAACTTTATGAAATCATATGGTGTGCAACAATTAAATTATCAGATAACTTACACCGATAGCCATAAGATCACATAAATAATATTTATTGATAAATCTTGTATATTTATAATCTGATAAAAAAATTAATTTTTAATAAAAATATATTAAAAAATTCTCAGTCATGATTCACAAATATATTATATCAAAATATCTCATCAATAGAAAATTTATGACTCCTTAATTGTTTAAATAAAATATTATAATATGAAAATCATTAACCTGTAAAACATCATGTGATTAAGATAATATTTAAATAATCCAAATCTTAACCTTCTCTATCTTCTTTATCCGAAATTCTAGAATTTTATTTTAGATAGAATTTCCTTATAAAATATAAAATTATATTTAGATTCCTATTTTCAAATTAGAATATTATTTACTATGCTCTCTCAAAAAACATTAATAAAATATTATTTTATTTGTTAAAAAAATATAGTATTCTTCATTATGTGTACATTAATTATATATTATTTTATTTGTAGAAAATATATATAATTTTTCATTGTCATTTCGGCGAAACAGAAATTGGAACGGTCGATGGGAACTATGGCAGCGCCGCCTCGTACTCCCTTCGGAAGCTTATCATCTTCCTACTGCTCTCTCCGTTTTGGTGGAAAGATCGGGGTTCGCGTTAGGGTCAATGCCAGGTCTTCGGCTTCTTCCTCCGCGACCGGTGAGGAGTTCCTCCCCAATGCTCGCCGACGGAAGATCGACCCTACCTGGTGCGGCGGAGGATTCAGCCTCGGCGTCGATCTGGGCGCCTCTCGGACCGGCCTGGCTCTCGGGAAAGGCTACTCTCCGCGGCCCCTCATCGTGACCATCCAGGAAACCCTAATTTCCTTTTTGTTCTTGCGAATTAGATTCAGGGTTAACTTGGTGTCGGAATAGGTGCTGGAGCTAACGGGTCAGAAGCTCGAGTTGCGCCTGCTTGATATTGCCGAAAAGGAGGTCTTGATTTTTTCTTGAAGATTTGTAGATTGGTGTTTTGTGTTGATTGAGATGATGAATGTATTTGTAAGTTTTCGTTCTTGGATAGGAGGTCGATGAGTTCATTATTGGACTCCCGAAATCTCATGACGGAAAGGAGACGGCACAATCAAACAAGGTTCGTAGCATCGCAGGAAGGCTCGCAGTACGGGCCGCGGAGAGGTGAGTGATCTTCTGCTCTATTGCTTGCGATTGCAATTTCTTCTGAACCGTTTGCCCCAACTTTTTGGTCCCACTAATCCGTCTTGTGCCAGAGAGAAATAGATCTCCATGTGCGTGTCATTATTGTAGAAACGTTGGGTGAAAACAAATTATATTACTGAAATAGTTGGAGAAATCATATGTTTCATTGTTCTCTTGATGATGATTTATTTGAGTATTACCTTGTTCATTGGAGTTGCTGGCTTGGATCAAATTTTTATGCTTGGGATACATCTGAAACATCCCGAATCGAACCTAGGGGTCAAAACATAGATAAGGTTGCACAGAAATCAGAACTCGCAGAAGAACATAAAATTTTGAAGTGCTTTTCTTGTAAGCCTTTGGCTTTACATCAGAAAACTTTGCACCTTAAACTGAAACTCTGTAACCTAAATTGGCCTTTTATAGTGATAGTTCATTAGAGAGAGCTTTGTGGTCAATCTTAATTGCAACAATTTGCCTTATCTGACTACATATCCGTGGTGGTTGGTGGTTAGTGCAGTATCTAACATCTGCATTTTACCGTGCATACAAAGGTCTACCATCTGTATAGGGACCCGTGGTGCATAAAAATGTGATCGAGGTGAAGACAAATAGCTTCTCCTAGTTCTCAACGAGGATGGCCAAACAAAGAACAAACAGGGAATTTCACTGATTCTTGTTCATTGTTGAGATACTAAAGAACATATTATAGCCTGATTCATGCTATTCAGTATTTCATGTAAAAGGACAACGAAATTGTGTTTTCATCCCTATCATAGTGCTTGATTTCACAAGGGAGGCAGCAAGTGGATACAGACAAGGTGTAAAATATAGTATTCTGCATATTAGTGAGTGATATTAAAATTGGTAAGTAGCAGCCTCACAATCTCTAAAGGTTCACACCAATCTCATCAATTCACTATATCATAAATTATAGTGAAGGAAGAATTTGATTTGTGTCGAAGTCCCAAGATTCATGTCTGAAATACAAATATGTACTTTGCATGAGTGAACGAAGGAGTTCAGGTAATTCTATCTATAAAAGGTACGAAGTTTTAGTTTCTTTGGGTAGAATTATTTTTTGTATTCCATGAGTTGATGATCAGTATCTGGAATGAGTGTCTAGGCAGCCTAGTTAAACATTGATAGGTTAGTTAGACTATTGCCAAATTTTTTGACATGGAAAGATACTCATGCACACAAAAAGATGCTACTCATTTGTCCTGAAGGATTATATACCTTATGATGTTGATACAAACATGCAATCATGTGGAAAGCCTAAAGATAGATGAAAACAACTATACAAGTTTGAAGAGTGAAACTCTGGCATGGAGTCATTGAATCTAACACACCTTTGGATCTGACATAGGGATGTTAAGTTTTGTTAAACTGAGACTCTTTTGAGTCGGTTACTTTAAGTAGGAACTTTGGGTGGCTGGACTGTGGATTTTTCTGGACATAATGTTCAGATTGTTGAGCAAAATGTTATTACACTATGTAAGAACTAATCCTGTTTATCTTCTGCAGGCTCTTTGAATGCGTAGAGAAAAATCTTAATCCTTTTATGTAAAGCCTATGATGGTTTATGTGTTTCTTGAAGAGCTGGTAGCCATGTAAACTTTCTTTTTAGTCATTCTATGGCAATAGGAACCTGATCACATTTTAGATATTAATTTGCCTATTGCTTTAAAGTATCTTGGTTTGCTAATTAAGATCCTTAGTTATGTGACAAGGGGCATAACTTTCCATGTCAGTCAACAATTTCAGGTTAACTTGTTTATGACATTGTCTCAGTGTTGCAATTGCATAACTAAGACTGATGATCTCTATTGTATCTTCTTGTTACCGTGTTGCACATTTTAGATTAGCTTGATGCCATGGATTTTCTATTGAGCACATATTTTTGTATGTTCCTGAAAGAGTTTATCTTATAGTCGGTGCAAACAATTTTTGATGCTAATATCATCCATGTGCAGTTTGTGTTTTATCTATCCTGAGACAGTTACACTCATATACAATTTTTAAAGTGTGCAGAGGTTGGAGAGTTTTTTTGCAGGATGAACATGGCACTTCATTAGATGCCCTTGATTATATGATAGACATGTGAGATTATCCTCCTTTTTTTTTTACATTTTGTACTTACATAATGCAAATGTTATATTTTGGAGACGGCTACATTCGGTTATGTTTATGAGAAAGCCATTTGGCTTTCACACAGGCTACTGTATATCTTTGATAAGGACACTGCACTCTAGGGTGTTAATGTTAAGACTCTTCTTTGGTTATATGTACTACCATTTGGTGATTTTGTGTTCTTCTACAGTGATTTAATATTCAGAAAATGATTGCCTTACCTTTATTTACTGATCTAATCTGCATTGTCTTTCTTATTAAAAAAGCAATAATTTAATAGATAATGCTAAGGTTAAAAGTGTTCGAGTTAAGCACCTACTGTGAGAGACAGTGGCCTGTGGTTGTGGACATACGTTTATCATGTAACCACTGCTATTATCTTCTATAAGTTTCAGATTGTTTATGATATTTAAAGTATTGCTAAATATAGCTTATGTTTGGTTGTTTTTCCTAATCATTAGTAGAGTTGCAAAATGTGATCTTCTAATTTAAGTAAATATGGCTAACTTGGAGAGCCATCAAATGTCCTTTCCCAATCAGACAATATTAGTATGTTGCTATTGATATTACTATGTTTTCTTTATTTTCTCATTGTTTCTTTATGTTGCAATGTGTGAGAACCCAACTTGGATAACATTACTTACCGTTCCGAGTGATGTGCAGATCAGATTTCTGATGGAAGCTTACTTTCTTTCAGGGGCCTAAAGAGGTCTGCTCGCCAAGGGAAGATTGATGCCTACTCTGCCATGGTGTGTCATGGATACTTTCTGAAGGATATCTTAATACTTTGCCTAGTTCAAATTGTTCATTGTTTGCTCTGTTTCAGATGGTCCTGGAGAGATATTTCTGTGTGTCAGGTCTAGGAACTGAACTTGTTCTTCCTAAGCAGTTGGAATTACATGAAAAACTTCGGAAGGGTCCCTTCAGAGATCTGGATTTCTGAACATACGACACAGAACAGTGAAAAATCAACCTTTCCTTTTTACATCTAAACGTGGACCGGATATGCGGAGAGCTGAAGGTAGGCTCATATGTGCAACCCCCCATTAATGAGTTTTAGATCATGTTAATATTGTATGTGCTTTTGTGAAATGGTGTTTAACCTTTCAATATCCTTTTTCTTTCTGTGCAGTGAATCTTTTACTTGACGGGGATCTATTTTGTGTGCAGTGCATGTTGCACAAACTGCTGGTAATTGTATTAAGCAATAAGTATATCCTATGTCACAGACAGGTTCCTATTGTATTTATAAACTAAATGGTTGCATTTTATGTCACAGACGCTTTCCAACTGATATGCAGGGTTAATGATACCATTGATCTGAAGCTCTCTCTAATCTGTAAGATCACTCCAATTTGACATTTGTATATCGAGCGAACATTTGTCTCAGGAAGCAGAGTCGCTGGGATAAGGAAACTGGATGCAGGTAACTAAAACCAAAAATAAAGAAAGAACAGTCGGACTCTCTACATGCTCGAGTGTCTCAGTGTGTGTTAATACGCTTTGCTGGACTCGGACAGAGGTGTCGATTCTCCCAGTCTAGGAAAGAAGGCCTCCCGTTCGAGTAAGCTGTGCAAGGAGCTCACCACTCTCGCCAGCGATGCCCACACCACCGGAGCACAGCAGAAGGCGTAACCAAGCAAAACCAGAACCCTGGTGATGCCATCCGAGTACCAAGGGAATGCCATCACAAACAGGGAACCTGATATCGCCAACAACAGCGCGAGTACCGGAAGAGCTGGGAGTAGGAAGACGCCGGTCACGATCGAGCACAGCGCAGCTGCTCCGAGCAGGTAGAGCGGCCAGCCCAGAAGCGGATGCACCGTTCGCGGGACGAGGAAGAAGGGCACGACGTGTGCCACAAATATGGACCACAGTGCTGCCACCTTCACCATGGTGTGCAGGAAGGGGATGCTCTTCTCCGACCGCCGGCTGTAGCAGAGCCTCAACAAGCCCGGCCGTGCTAGCCCCGTGACCACCATGATTCCCAGGTATATCGCCGCCTGGATCAGCATCGCCGGCGCCTCCGCCCCGTATCTGCTCATCGGGGCAAAAAACACAAAGGTGTTAATCGAAACTGTTTTCTTACGCTGCTTCTGCTTACGTTTGGTTTACCTACCCGAGACTGCTTCGTCGTTGCTCATGCCATTGGAGACCCAGCGGCAAGATTGGCCAAGACCACCAGTACCAAGGTTTCAGCCATGGCAAACTGGGGAACGTGATCACGCTGTTGGGTCCGCATGGTACGTTCCACCGAAGCTTCAAATCTGTGATAACAACAACCAGATCCAATCACACACAGTCTGCTTGATGTACAACAACTTGAAGTAGAAGGGGGCTACCGATCAAACTCACAGTAGTAAGAAGCATCCATCTGGTATCCCAAAGGAAGTCGATAGGTTCCGTCGAGCTTGCTACCGTTGGCGGGCGGGTGGAACATCGGCCGATCGAGCAAGTCGGGGAAGTAGCTCACCAAGAAACCCTGGTCCGCTCCATCGGGGTTCTTACGTCCCATCTCCAGCTCATGAAGCATGTCCTTGAACACCACCATCGAAGGCTGCAATCCAATGCATGTAAGAAAAAGCTGAATGCAGGAAATGCTCGCCAAAGCTCGAGCTCGACTGGTGCGGAGATGGTAGGTACCTCAAGGACAAAGAGGCCGGTGTGGAAGATGCAGGGGTTGATGAAGGCGGCGCAGAACTTGCCGCACTGGAAGAGCTCGTCGGTGCGTTGCAGGAAGAGGTTGTCGGAGTCGAGCATGACCACTCGGTCGTACGACACCAAGCTCCACGCGTAGAGCTTGTTCAGCGTCAGCTTGAACCTGGTGTTGAAGTTGCCCTGCTTCTCGTATGGATTCTTCAGGTTCGCCACGGTCACCACCTTCACTCCGTCTGCCTCTTTCCTGTCGGTTCATTATGCCCACCGTTCATTAGAGGTAGGTTCGTTATTTTGGAGGAAGTGTAGGGGTAATAACACGAATCAGTAGCATAACGAGTCCTTTTTGGTGGTCAACGAAATCGGAAGTCAAAATCCTCGGAACTGACGAAGTAAAAAAAGGCAAC